>JBAMJV010001750.1:0-49837 GCA_037951105.1 Echinarachnius parma
GCGCATTATTACTTCCCTAGGTCATCAGGTACAGTTCAAACCCGGACAATTATCTTGCGCATCATCTCAAACTCCCAGGGAAGCATACTAGCCCAAGATGCCCTATAAGTATACTATACAGGGTGGCCCCCAAAAAAACGGAAGGGGGCACTTCCCAAAATAAAGTAACAAAATGATTAAATCAAATAGGGTGTTCTTTCCAATGAAAAACGATACCAAGAACCGTAATTTTGGACGAGTAGTTTTTGTTGTAGGACGTCTTAAGTGAGACCATGTCAGGTTCCCATTTTTGTCATTTTTTACCAAGTCACTGCCTGGTAAATCGCACTTCCTGCCCGTCATGGATTCGAACAGCTATGCCCATTCTCTCGGCACACAGCTGAATGCACACTAACAATGGCGCCCGTTGTTCAACGCTGTGAAAGGCGGTAAGTGCGATTTATCAAGCACTGACTTGGTACAAATTGACAAAAAAGGGAACCTGACATGGTGTCACTCACAGCGCCCGAAAACAAAAACTACACGACCAAATTGACTGTTTTTGGTATCGTTGTTCATTTGAAAAGACACCCTATCTGATGGACATAATACATTTGTTACTTTATTTTGAGAAGTGCCCCGTTCCGGTTTTTTTTGGGGCCACCCTGTATAGTGCGCTACGTACAGCTTCATTTAACACCCGACCAAGTACCCATTTATACTCCTGGGTAGAGAGCAGTGCAATGTTGATGATATGCTGAAGGACATAAAATGCCGGGGCATCGATTGGCTTCGAACTCGGGTCCCGAGATCGGAAGTCAAGCGCTTATCTGATCGGATCATGCCACAACACCTTCATTCTCGATTTCCACCTGTCAAGCAAAACAAAGAAAAGAAAAGAACAAAATACACGGTCCACGTCATTTAGTTTCGCTGACCAAACAAGATAATTATGAGTTTTCCCGAAGATAGCAGGAATTGTGCCGGGAAATATGACACAGTTTCGCAGGAATGACATGATTTTGCCAAAAAAGTGACATGATTTCGCCCGAATTCAAGGTGCTTTGTTTTCCTCCCAAATATGGACATTATTTTGCTAAACATGTATGCATACGTCTAATGTAGTCCCGACATCATAATGACGCGAAATCTAACTTATAGATTGACTTGTGTAATTTCTAACAGAGAATCAAAAATTGATTTAAAAAAAAATATCCCCAATTCTCCAGTGGGAACACCCCCCCCCCCCCCCCCCCCCATAATTGCCCGAACGCTGTCCGCATTGTACAAAATGCGTGTCGTGTGACGTCATCGGAGAAGCCGGAAGATGAAACGTACCTGTTCATATAATATACATGCCAACTTCCGCCAGCGATGACGTCTTTCGGCCCCGCCCCTGAAATGGGGAATATAATAATAATAATAATAATATACTCGATTTATATTATAGCGCTTATCACGATTGATCGGATAATCATCTGTAAGCGCTTTACAATTATATTATTATACTATCCCGGTCATCGGATGCATTCTGTAATCAATCCAGCACACACAGTGCACGTTTTCCACTACCTGGGGAGCATTCCAGCCAAGGGAATATCAACGGACAGGGATAATTAGCAAGTCACGGAGACCATCTCCCTGGTTATACTGCAGCTGGAATCGTTTAGTTGTCTGTTAGTTATTTTGACATAATTATCAAATATAGGTTTTCCCATTCATTGTAACACTTTTGTCATTCAATTTCGTCCCGAGAAGCCGAGAATGTGCCAATGCCAACTTCAATTTCGTCTATTGTCGACCAATTTCACAAAAAGTCCATTCAATTTAGTCATTTGTCACACATTTTCGTCCAGTACAATTCAAATTCGTCAGTCACAGATGTGTTCAGCAACTGTGACCGACGAATTTGAATTGTAATCGACGAAAATGCGTGACGAACGACTAAATTGAATGGACTTTTTGTGAAATTGGTTGACAATAGACGAAATTGAAGTTGGCATTGGCACATTCTCGGCTTCTCGGGACGAAATTGAATGACAAAATGACGAAAATGAATGGGAAAACCTATATTACCCAATACTGATCTTTTAATGTAATAATATACTTATACATAGAGTAGCGTATTTGGTTTGGTCACTTTAAGGCTAAATCATGTAAATAGCCCAATAATTGAACAATTTACGGAAATCATAATGTTTACCAAACTAATTGATTAATATCATTCAAATAGTAAAAGAAAAAAATCAAGATGGCAACATTTTGCTTTTTTTTGTAATTTAAAGAATCCATGCCATGCACGCGAGAGAAATTCATCTTTTGTATTATTCTCCACTGAAAGTGCGAAGAGTTTGACCGAATCGGATACAAATACACACGTGTTTAGACATTCGTTAGCGCGGCTGTAGTCGTGGATATATATATATATCCCAAAATCTATGATAATATTTTACGTATGGAATTCGTCATGCCCGGTGACTTTCTATTTTGGAACCTTTCTGCGTTCGTCATTGATACTCGAACTGACTCGAACTGAACGAAGAGTTGAAATGAAATGTAAACACTGCCCCATGTCGCTCGCCGTTTCCGTGTTTTCGCAGCATTGATCAAAGTGGATCACGCGATTCAATTATAATGTGTCTCATTCCTCCTGCATGTTAGTGTATTTCCGTCTGCCATTTACACATTTACCCCCCCCCCCCTATCCTCCCCCTCCCTAATATCCAATTATAACGTGTCTTATTCTCCTGCATGTGACTTCCTTTCATTCTGCCATATACCCCCTCCCCCTCCTCCCGCAATATAAGTATAATATATCTTATTCCCATGTTATGTGACTGCCTTTCCATCTGCCTTCTACCCTCCCCCCCCTCCGCCCCCGCGATTGAATTATAATGGGTCTTATACCCCTGCATTCGACTTCTGCCCCTCCCCTCCCGTCCCTCTCACTCTCAAGTTCCTGTCTTTTTTCAACCTATTTCACTCCCTCTTTAATACTCCAACTCTTCTCCGTTTCTCTCTTCCCTTCCTATCTCTGTCACGATTTGTCGTTATATGCTGCAACTCTTCTTTTCTGTGCAATTTAAGTTCGAGCAGAGCAGCTGGTAGCATCGATGACCATCGATGCCTTGTATTAGTATATCTCTCACCTGCTCACCCTAATACCGGTATCTATCTCTACCATGTTATATTTAATTCTTATTCTCTGTATACTTATTTCATTCTCTTTTCACCGTATTTGCGTCTTTACCGCGAGCATTGGTACAAGAGTCAACGTCCCCAAACTAAGACATTATGTTTGTCCGCCATGATGGTTATCAAAACTCCGTTTTCGTTAGTTGTAATTATTACCCTCTTTATAGAGTATCCTCAGTGTCAAATCTCTTAACGTTGTATAACCGGGAAAAAAAGGGAAACAAAAAATATATATTTTATTTATTTTATTTATTTTTTCTCGGATATACAGAGAAATTCGTAGCATCGAATAGCATATTTTTTGTCGCGTTATCTCTGTTCTGTATCACCATCTATCGTCACCCATCTCTACCTTATATCTATTTCGATTGTACATTACTTTTGTTTGTATTTGTATACAGGGCGCACCTGTAAAGCAGGTATTTTTTAAAACTGAGGTTGCCTACCCTGTTTGTTTTATTTAGAGAATACATGGATGAATGAATAATAAATAACACATAATTATCTTAATAGTAAATATATAATCCATTGCGGATATAGTATCGGAAATAATATCGCTAATGATATTCGTTTGTCTCGCAATGTCAAACTAGGAATCTAAACGATCATGACGTTTCGTATGCTACTGCAATACTTTGTCAAATGATAATATCGAATGTAGACACTCGGCTTTTATGCTCTACCGTACGGGCTCCCAACATCACAATCTCGCATGAGCGATTGCGTTCCTGATAGGTCAACAACGGAACACGCCGATTGGCCGGTGCACACGGGCAAACAACCAATCAACCAATCAACGGGACACATAATTATCTTGTTTCATTTTCTGTTTCCCGTCAACATTTAACTCTATTTTTTCTTTTTTGGTAATTTTGTTTTGTCTTTGCAGAGACATTGGTAGCGTCGATACAAGAGGCAACGGCCCAAGACCAAGACACAACGCTCGATGTTCCTTACCTGTCATGATTTACGTTGGTCACGTGATCATATAAGACTGATGTCCTTTCTAACACCCACCCCCGTGGAGTCAAAGTCCATGACGTCATCCATTTCCGATCGTCACATCCGTAGCCACTTCTCTTCAACTCGTTTTACTTTAAATCATATTTCACCCTTTTATATTAATTATATAAATACATAATACATTTTTGTTGTTGGTGATAAATGTATTCTAATATAAATTGGGTTCAGGAATTTCATAACGGGCGCAATAAATATCATTTGGATGGAAGTTTACAGTTAACTTTTGTTTTGTGTAAATTACACTGTGTTTTTTTTTGTCAGGACATCATCAAGAATAAAAAAAAAAATACGAGTTAAACAAAAATACTGTAGAAAATAATGCAATTGAATTGCGGTTGGTTAAATTTGGATGGTTGGCAAAACATCATAATTATACAATCATCATAAAATTAATTATTGGCGTAACATAGATATTTTAAAGTTTTGTTGAATTTCCTGATATAAGCGGAATATTAATCAGTTTACTTAATTTACTGCAGTTGTATAATATTGATATGTAATGGTATTAATTACACACTATATGGGTTGAACGTTACATTCTGACATAATTTATTTACTTTAAGCTTGTTCTCATTTTGTACTTGATAAGCTTGAATCACACTTCAAAAGTTATCAATATTAATTTATATATACAGTCGTCCGTTCTTCGTGCATTATTTTGTTATTATTCGTCAGAGTCTTATAAATCTTACACAAAATTAAATATGAAATTATCTTGGTTGTAAATACATTGTACATCAGTGTTCATATTTTCAGAAAAAGGATATATTGTATTGGTTGATTCGTGTCTTTCTAAGTTTGATTTCGGATAATTTCGAACTTGATTAATTAAGTGGATCAATTGCCACGCATATGTATCTGTTGTTTATGGTATTTATTTAAAGTCGTTATTCAATCATATTGAGGTAGACAATTTCATGTATTGTATACGAAATAACGAAATTCCCCTGCTTTATATACAAAAGTGAAGCGAATACTTATAACACATTAGACAAGATGAAAAATAAATTGGTGCTATATGGTCAATATTTCCAACAACGTTGGAGTCTACATGTGTTCTGGAAAAAAAAAATGATACATTGAGAAATATTGCATTTAAAATGCATTGTATTATGATTTGGTAAATTATTTTAATTTGTGCAATCAGACTATTTTTGTTCTGATCATAATATGTGTTAAATTGGCAACGTCACTGTACGATTAGGAGTTATACAAATTAAGAAATGTGTTAAATTGGCAACGTCACTGTACGATTAGGAGTTATACAAATTAAGAAATGTGTTTAATTGGCAACGTCACTGTACGATTAGGAGTTATACAAATTAAGAAATGTGTTAAATTGGCAACGTCACTGTACGATTAGGAGTTATACAAATTAAGAAATGTGTTAAATTGGCAACGTCACTGTCTGACTGTACGATTAGGCGTTATACAAATTAATACATGTTTATTAATGTACATTATAATATTTGGCTTGCAATTTCAAATTTCCTCCCAAATTTCCTGTAAAAAAAGAATAATGCCATAGATTTAACATAACATAACATAACAACATGTATTAGCGTCAATCTTAGTTGTTGAATGTATCAAATTATTGGCTCAATGTATGTCTTGTACAATGTACCGTCGCCAAATTGGCAAGGTTTATTCTAACGTTAATTGTGTTACAACATTGGTATGACGCGATATAGCACTAATATAATGACACTTTTATAATTTCTAGTTAATCATGTTTAGTCAATAAAATGCTCTCTAATCACCAATCGGTTGATTCAACAATGGAGGTGTGCATCATTGGCCGCATATAATCATTGATAACCTTATCTACGCCTTAGAGGCAAATTGCATAATTTTATAATAATGCAAATTACGTTGTACCAATATCTTAAACCACATGTGTTTGCCTTTCACTGCGCCATAAATACGGCTAGCTAGTTTATTTTTAACATTCAGTGATTTAAGAAATTGAGAAGTGGAAACTGTTTAGAGTGATCCACTAACCTCGACCACACTCACTTGGAACTTTTCACATATTTTCTCTTGTACATTAATGTTTGGCTAATGGTATATAACACAAGAGTGGAACATGTTGGTTTCATTGGTGAAGTGTCTCCCTACTTATCGATATATTTATGATTGAATACAAAGCGTGTATGGAATGCCTTTCTTTCGTAGTCAAATGAATGGGCAGTATTTGACCAACATCTTACACTCATGTTCATGTTTTTACTAGGTTAACAATGAGTTTCTATCACACATCGTAACGTTCCGAAGAATATAACGATGACAATTATTCAAGAGAAAAATCAAATATCACTTTTGGAAAAGAAAAAAAAGAAAAAACGTACGCGGTTAATGGATCACTTTAAGCCACTATGTGTATTTTTTAGTATCGTTCAGTTATTTTTAATACAGGAAATTGTTATGCCCATTGAGAAGACGCTTATAACAATTGTTTTCATTTGATTTTGTAATAATAAAGGAAACATGTACAGGTGTTCTTCTGTTTGAGGTAATTGCTTCAAGGCGTGGATGATTTGTGTTATTGTATTCAATATTTAGCAGTTTTGTTTCCGTTACGTAGTAGACGCAATGCGAAATGAGAGGATATTGCGTGAATATGATATTATTTTGGATATTTTGAGAACAAATAAAGTCATTTGCACCCGAACTCACACTGTTTTCCACTATGCTTTATTGGTCTAAATTTGTCAATGAGTAACGCATAATATGAACATTGTTGTATTTGACACTCTTTAATGGATCTAGTAATTTGGTTGACATGTGCAAAACTGACGAAGGATTGATAGAATGCGTCTGTATGTGATCTGATAATGTCCACTAAGTAATGTGTGGACATTTTATAGCAAATTTGTCTTTGCAAAGGAAAACTAATTAAAGGGAATCTAGTAACATTGTCCAAATCCTCAAAAGTTACTTGGAACTCTCGCGGTTCTTTTTGTATTCGTACAATAGAAGCATGGGACAGGTTTCGTTTTGTTTTCTTCAAAATATGTCCCTTTCGTTAAAAAGATATTTACGATTGAAGTGTTCAGTTATTAAACTATCCACTGGATAGTCATAACCGTATACAAAGTCAGTGCAATAAGTTAGTGAATATCAGTTTACATTTTGTGCTCATTACTCGGCCATATAACATCCATTTAACGCAAAATTTTCACACTTTACTCTGTGGACATTATCAGATCACAACATTTGCACATCGTATTTACCATCCATCACTTTTTGCACGTGTCAACAAAGATATATCTTTGCAGATTGGTGTACGAAGAACACGATAAAGATGAGATAATTTAAATTTGACCCACAATTTTTTGATCCATTACTATTTACCATGTTTACGATGGGAGCAGCTGGGCACACGCACGTACCAGGTTCATCAGATATGGAACACGTTTCATTTTCTGGACAGAAAGGAGGGATTTATACATGTATTTATACATACCGTATATCAAATAATTACGTTCTATAAATCCGCTGAAATCCGCTGAGAAAAAATACCCACACGATCTCCCCGAAACTATCTAAATTATCTAAACGACATGAGCGCGATTATGGTATATGGGTAGGACTGGTAATCTGTTAAACTGAATTTTAGTTACCAAAACCTGCCCCATAACATTACAAACTAATACTTCCACCATGCTCAAAAGGTAAAACAAATTACAAGCGACCAAATAAAAGACCTGTTATCATAAAAAAAGAGCCGTTAAAACACAAAAGGGCGCTCTCTAAAAACGCATTGATTTCAACATTTTTTTAATTTAAAAACACTGTGCATGTGATGTTTTGTTAAAATAATGATCAAACTGGAGAGATCATCAACAACTATTTAAACAACCCTTTTGTATGTTTTTTAAATAGCGTAAGCATTTCTTTTATTATTAAATCATATAATAAATATAGCATTCCGATCGGATATATTTATTGATATTTCACCTGTCTCTGAACCGATTTTGATCAAATAAAGCTTATTCTGTCATTAAATTAATTTAACACTCAGTTTGTCATTACCTCACAACAACAATTATGTATTGAAGCGCCCTATATACCAAAACTCAACTATCCCTTTGATTGTAACTATACAATCGATTATATATCTTTCTGCAACGTTACGGGGCCGTATTGTAAGTTGATGTATGCCGCTTTGGCTGTAAACAAAAAACAACAACAACAACCGAACTTTTCATGCCACCTTCAGCTTTTCGTTAGAATTCGATTCAAATGTATTTAGCGCTTAGAGATGATTATCAATCGTGATAGGCGCTATATAAATAGTGTATGTTGTTATTATTATTATTATTTATAATTTGAATTCCATGGGTAAATGGCGGAACAAAAATAGATTTGTATAAGTCAAACTTATAATATTTTAAGGTATATATAATCGAGCCCCCGAGCATAAATGATTAATTATATCGTCTGATATCGTATTAGCCAAACTCATCATTTGTTAGGTAACTATAATCGAGTCCCCGAGCATAAAATGATGATATCGTCTCAAATATCCAAACTAATGCAAGCAATAATTGATCTGCAATCGCGTAACCTTTAATTGCGTGTTGCATCCGCTGCCGTGTGTGGGTTCTCTCAAGTATATAAAGGATAATCTTTAAAGATAATTACCTTTTCAAAATTAAAAAAGCCGCAAGCATAAAACGCTATAATATAAATATAACATAAATATAAATGTTCCATCAAAATACTCTATTTCGTACGAGTTCCCCTGCAATTCCTCAAAGTGTTAACACTATTATGTCACGCCAGAAAAAAACTCACCATCTTACTAATACAATTATACTTTATCCAAAATATTTTATTTATAAAACAAAGTTCGAATAAAAACAATCTGTAATTTTACGTTTTTACAAAAGAACTTGATTTTCTTCAACACGTAGAATATATAATTGCATTCAGAAAAGGAAAACAGAATACACACGCATAAAAGTGGAGACCTCTCATTTGATTTGATATGAATTACTTCTTTTTTTGTACATGTTCAATTGTTTATTCTGAATTGTATTTTATTTGTTATGCAGGTCGAATATTACAATGATCAACGATTGTAAATGTTTTTGATTTGAAGCAATAAAAAAAAATTCAAAAAATTATGATACTCATACAGGTTTGTAAGTGGTACTACATTAAGTTTATTGCACAAATAACAACATTGTAATACGTATGCAAATAATTTGTTGTCAAGATAATGCAATCAAAACACATGGGCTCTTGAATATAAATAACTGACTATGCATGGGGTGTCTTTTAAAGGGATTGAGTGTTGAAAAGTTGAAAAGTTGAAAAGTGTTGAAAAACTGCTAAATGATATTCACTAACTCATTGCACTGACTTTGTACATGGTTATGACTATCCAGTGGATAGTTTAACATCTGAACACTTTAATCGTAAATATCCCTTTCACGAAAGGGAAAATTGGAAATCGAAACCTGTCCCATGCTTCTATTGTTAATACGAAAATAACAAGGTATGAGGTTCGAACCGCTATAATTCCAACTGGATTTTTAGGATTTGGACAATTTATTACTAGATCCCTTTAAAGGGAGAGATCCACTTTTTGCAAGCCAAAATTCAAAAGTTGCGAGGTTATTGTCTTATATGAAAGGAAATGTCATTTAATAGCATGCCTGAAAAAATTAGGGCTTGAAATCTCTTTTTCGTGGAGTTATAGACCTAAAACTGAATAAACTGAGGGACGTCGGTTAATTATGTACATACGTATTTTTGGCCGGTGAGTAAGTTCGTACATAGATTTCACGGACTGCCAGATCGGTATGCATGACCCCTACGTGACCCCCGCTAGCTACGTGAGCCGCGCATAAGTACTAATGTGTGAGCGTTTACCAAGCAAAATACCCAAACTTCGCTTAAACTGACTACATGTAATTATATATTCTTTCTTTTTTAGATCTTTTTCCGTGACATACGTTAACAAATGTCGGCTTCACAATACCTTTACGAGAATTAGTACTATATTGTTGTAATATTATGCTAAATCAGTTGAACTCCTTTATTGACCGATATATAGTTTAAATGGAGGGACGCATTCGTTTTTCATTCGTAGAATCCAAATTAGAGGGCTGTTCGCTCTGATTTTTTTTTTGCGTGTTACCTTGATCCCCATCCATCAACTGAAAGCTGTTCAGACGTTTTGTAAAAGTGGATCTGTCCCTTTAATATATATGACGTCATACTACCACCCCATCTAAACGTCGGAAATAGAGACTGGTGGTACGGTCTAGTGTCCTCAATATTTTGACAAAAAACAATACAACACAAGCATATCAGGAAGAATCTTTTTGAGAATAAAATACGAAATAAAGTAGAGAATGGTTTAGGAATATTAATAACAAATAATCTTCTCAATAATAATATGACGAAAAACAGTACAACACAAACATATTAGGGAAAATATTTTAAAAATAAAAAAACACACTAAATAAAGTAGGAACTAATTAGGGAATATCAATACGAAATATATATACCTTTGATATAAGGACACTTCAACACATTTCATCAGTACTTCTTCTGAAATAATCATTACATTATTGTCAATAATTATAGTTATCGTGTTGGATAAGACGTCGGCAAGACACTTCGGCTCTACGTATATTTTGTTTTATCTATGGATGCATTAACCCTTTGACTACGAAACTTAAAGGGATAGTTGAGTTTTGGTAGAGAGGGCGCTAGACTACTTTTTTTTGTGTGAGGTAATGAAAAACTGAGTGTAAAATTTGAAAGAGCATAATATTTAAATGATAAAATCATCTTTGTTTGATCAAAATTGGTTCAGAGACGGCTGAAATATCCATAAATATAACAATTTGTAATAAAGCTGGGGCCCCAGGTTTATTAGAGAATTTTGAACCAGCCGTTAACAATTTAAAAAAATGCTTCCTCTTTTCAAAAAGTTACAAAATAGGTATTTAAATAGTCGTTGGTTATTTCTCTATCTAATCACTATTTCAACAAAACATCACATGCACAATATTTTATTCAAAATGGTTGAAACCGATGAGTGTTTAGAGAGCGCCCTCTTACGTTTTAACGGCTCTTTTTGAATGATAACCTGATCTTTACTACGTCATTTGTAATTTTGTGTTCCTTTCTAGTTATAACTATTAGTTTGTAATGTAATGATGCAGGTTTTGGTTAAATTCAGTTTCACCAAAACTGTACTCTCTTTACCAGAACTCAACTATCCCTTTAATTCATGTTATACAAGGGATCGGTTATATCATAACCACGAATCGTTTCAAGATTTCGTTTTGCAAACATATTTATATCGTAGTTAGGAAAACATTGTGTACAAATAAGAGGTAACCATTACTCCATGGTTGAGTAAGCACACATTTTTAGTGAAAGTGGTAAATTTCAAAAATTCGCAATAGTAATATTATTATCGCAGTTTATTGAGTATTGATAAATTTTAAATTGCACTGTATTATAATTGCAATAAAAATGCATTCAACCACATGTGTCATTACAACATCAAAATGGATGGAATTTCAAACAGCATGTTTCACAACCCATAATCAATGCATTCGGTCACAAGTGCTGTTTCACAGCTGCAATGTACAATACATGCATGCGCAAGTTATTGTGACTTGTGAAATTGGGTAGTTTTGTCTTTAGTCTGTGCTCATTCAGCAATGAAGTGATGAATATCTCTGATTTTCACACAAAATGTACATAACATAATGATAACTGTTGTGGTATAGATGACATCTTGAAATAAACATCGGTTATGATATTATGACTGAGGAGTTGGTTGGGGTGGGGGGCTTACTTGTTGTGTCCGGTTTAAACACGTACCAAATAAATGTAAGTGTCTAATTATTGTAATTACTATGTCAGTGGCCAATCAACATGGAGAGTTATCATGGTTATAGTTGTCGCCTTACGAGCTTCAAAATAAAAAAATATTTGGCACTTTCACCAACTGGATATTTGTTAATGAATCCGTGCCCTTTTCCCAGTAATGAGTACGTTAATAAAAACAACAATATTTTGTGTACCATCATCACTGACACTTCTTCAGTATTTTTGAACGATCACGGTGTGTTGGTCACCCGCCTTGTTTTGATTAGGTCATTCATCATCGAGCTGGTCAATGCGAGATGACCCCTGGAAGACTGTGGCCTTATATGCGGCGGTCATCCTCACGTTCATTAATTCGTAATGACTATAATGAAAACGTTCAAATTAAACCATGCACAAACTATATGTCCATCAAGTTGGTGAATTTGTAAAGGTTACAGTTATATACAGAGTGTATACAAAAACAGGTACTCGAAGTTCAAAGGTCAATTATTTCAGAATAATATATTTTCATACCATAAAAGTGATAAAGATGTAATGAGTAACTATTTAGCTTACATTTGATACCTTTCCTGAATCAACAGTGCCACGCATTGCTGAGTTCTTTGTTGTTGAAGATGACCGGTGCAAAACCCACTTGTTTGCAAGTTATGGCTAATCATTCGATTTCTTGAAATCAATGGTGCCATGTGAATACATCACATTTAACATGTTTTATTGTTTTTGTGAATGAATGAGTCGTTTAATTGAATCCATTTCACTAATCATGCATGACTGAGTACATTGTTATTGAACATTTGCGCCGGCGGACATGCACTAGAATGAAATGTGTAACCATGAAAAGTGTAACCATGGTAACCAAATGCCAACCAAGTAAGCACAAGAGAAATGTAAAAGCTCGAAGTGATTTTGTAATGGATCATAATAAGCCCTGGGCCCCGTTGCAGAAAGAGATACAATCGATTGTAAGTTGCAATTAATCGTAAGTCAGATCACGTGTTCTAGATGCGCAAATCTGATTGGTTGAAACGCGTAAATTTTCTGACTTACGATCAATCGTGACTTACAATCGATTGTATCTCTTTCTGCAACGGGGCCCTGGTCACATTGGACCCACGACGGCTTCACGATTTCGATTTCGATTCCACGAGTTCGTGGCTTCTGTTGCTATGGTGTGCGACATTCTTGCGATAGCCGTACGAATAAATTGGTGCCGTACAACGAGACATCTGTGGGGCTTGAAATTCGGATTACCATAATTGTTATGCCATGACAGATCCACGATGTTATTGTCGTACTAGTATCGTGATAACATACAAAAACGTACACAAAAATAACATGTTGCGAATGCCAAACGTTTGGTGTCGTACGGTAGACCTGCGACATAACCACGACTCAGAGGTTTAACGCTTCTTTGATGCTGTTAAATGACGTTGGTAATAAGGCGCCATCTGTGAGTCTGTTGGAGTAACCCTTCTTTTCCTGCGATTCTTCTTTTGTTGCCTGTAATGAAAGTAAAAATACCAAAATAATAAGGAATCAGATTAATCAGAGAAATGCCATCTTATGTTGAGATTGACTTAAAATAATATAGGTTTTCCCGGTCAAATTCGTAAAAATAGCACCCAAACGGACAATTCGATCATTCAAATTAGAGCGATTTTTGTTCTAGTGCTGTTCGCTATATTCATTTTCACTTTCAGAGCATTCAAATTCGTTTATGGGCATTTTAATTTGTACTCCTGTTTAATCAAATTCGTTTTGTATCGTTCAATTTAACACTACACAATCGTCATTCAATTTCGTGCGGGCAATAAAGAGCAATTAATTCGTACTTCAATCGACATTCAAATTCGTTTATCGGCACCGGATTTCGCACATTATGCATACAAATTGGAATGGTATGTAAACATTCCATTTTCATTTAATTTTCATATTTTTTCTCATTTTGTTTGTATCTATAATGAAGTTACACAATAGTTCTGTGCTAATTCTAAGAAATATATTCCCCAAAGCATAATTAGTACACATTGTTCATGTGAGTTACATTGTTTTTCATAACGAATATAGTCTTATTCATTTCAGCCTTTGTATTTCTCTATATATCTTATCCTCATTAAATTTATGTTTATATTTCACAATTATATCATGTTATACTTCTTTGTTTTGTTTCTTTCAATTAATTCAAAAATCCCGCCCCCTACGTGCTAAAAAAGTGCACCACAAATTCCAGAAAACAGCAAGAAATGCACCCGTACGTACGCCTAAAGGTTTAAATTGAATGACCATTTTAGCAAATTAAATGATGATCCAAATCGTCAGTCAATTTCGTGCTAAATTGAATGATCGAATCGTCAGTTTGGCTGCTGTTTTTGACGAATTGACGAATTTGACCGGGAAAACCTATAGTAAAGCAATACATGTCTTATACCAAACGATGCAACGATGCACCTTTAACCTGAAGGTGCAACCTTTCTACTGATATTGATAAAGGTACAAATATGCACCTGTAAAGGTGCTGCCAGTGTGGCAAAACAAAGGTGCAAAAGTGACCCATTTTTTCTTAGTATGTACGAAACAGAAAACATAACCTCATGCCACTTCATTGGCGAAGGTAATCTTAGTAATCGTTATCGATGGGGCGAAATTCTATTTTTGTTAAACACAATTATCTTACTTCCAAAATAGTACGGTAATTGTGTAAACAGTATTTTGGAAGGGTTTTCCAATGTTACAACCGGATGAATTATTAGCTATTATCCATAACTGAAGAACTTTATTCCAAAAGGCGCTAAATCCACTTGTTCAAAATTCGAGAAAAAAAGGGTTTCTTTGCCCAACTTTGTACACATGCAATAATAGGGATTTTGAAAATAACACGTTCCATATTTTTATTTTGTATTGTGTAATGTATCCTAAATTTGGTTATAGATAGCTACAATATACGTAGCTTATTGGTCTACTGATATCGTTAACTAAATTGTGCATGGAAAGTGGATTAAACGCCTTTTGGAACCAAGGTCTTTAATTGGTGAAGTATGATACCAAATACGGAATAAGTTGTACACAAGTAAATACATAACAAATGTACCAATTATCCTCGACGCAGTAACGACGCCGTTTGGGTGGTTAGTTTTAAAGAGCAAATTAACGCGCAACGGTCAACGGGGGAACAAAGTGACCATCATGTGTGGGAGGTTTTTGTTTCATAGTATTGATGTGGGTGTTAAATAATACTATTACTACTAACAATGAGTATTTCTAGAGCGCAAATTACAATGAGCCTCTAACATGTCTAAGCGCTATTATTATTACCCCGGTCAACGGATACACACTAATCTTCTACTGTTCCCGCACACACATAATCATCACGATTAACGTTTTTTGTGATACATGTAGTTTTAAAATAATATAAAATAAAATATTTGTCGCTTCATGGAACTGTGTACCAATCACACATTTATTAACTGTATTAGTGGGGGCTACATCCACCCAAGACAGAATCCATATTGCTATGGGGGGGGGGGGGGGGGGGTCCTTTAACATTATGACGCCATACTATCTACCCCCATCGCGAGAACGGGTGAGAACAAAAAAACGTCAAAGAACCCTCGAAACATTAGCTGATTTTTTGGACCACATCCATCCCACCCACACTTTCTTTCCAATAAATATGTACCCTAGTGCCATAGTATATAGTTATCATAATTTAGTATTTTTCGTGCTCCTCTTATAATGAGATGCGTCGACTGTATCCAGTAGTAAAATAACATATCAATATAAGCGTATCTAAAAATAGATGATTGTATAGACATAATATAAGGATGATAAGTGTCATTCTATTTAACGTCAGGAAGATACCGAATGAGGAATTGGTTGTCGAAGTACATCATAGGCGCAATTATACGTTGATATTATTGAATGACGTCGGACTAAGACGCCATATTTGAGTCTACTCGAATAACTTGTTCTTGTATTGCGATTCGTCTTTAGTATGTTTCAAATGTACGCGCTCGATGTGTTCGCTTTCTTATTCGCTCACTCTCCACTCGCTCCGCTCGCGTAATTGTGCACATAGCGTGAGAGTATTGACGAAAGACTACAAGATTAGTAGAGCCCGTGCCTTCCAACCGTATATAAGGTCCCAAGTTCTAACCCACCCAAAGAATGCCCATCGTGTTTTCCTTCAGCAAGAAAATGTATCCACATTTTGCTGCTCTCCACCCAGGTCTATAAATGGGTACCCGGAAGGATGGAACGTAGTTCCTTAGCATTGTGTGCGCCCACAAGGTTGGCCTTGGCTGGAATACTCCCCAGGGAGTGGAAAACGTGCACTGTGTGTGCTAGATTGATTGCAGAATGTATCCGATGACCGGGGGTAATAATATAATTGTAAAGCGCTTAGAGATGATTATCAATAGGCGCTATAGAGTACCGAAGTGTGACGTCAGAGCCTATTCATTGCCATGAGTGATGGTTCTAAACAATGTCAGGCAAGTCATGAATTGGTGATATAGCGGTTGCTAAGAAGGCAATCGTCCGGCTCCGACCCACTACTTAATGCCAGTATGAAAGGAAAAGTTGTTTAGAACCATTACTATGCCATAACAAAAGCATGTGACGTCACTACTTCGGTACTCGAGGATATTATTATTATTATTATTTGGTAAATTACCTTCTTTTCCTTTGTGTCACCATCTGCACCGTCTGTCTGTGCACTTCTAGAATGAGTCTCCAGCAATTCATTCAGTCTGGCAATTACTGCCGCGCGCCCTCTCTCGTTCTGAATCAACGCGGCCGCGGCCTCCTCCTTCCCGACGCCCATCGCTAAATCGACCGATATCTTTCCAAAAGCGGTCTTTGAAGCACGCGATCGATACTGATACCACGTGACGTCACTCAGGAATCGCTCGAAGAGCTCTTGATTGGAAGGGGTGCTGTGTTGGAGGTCATGGAGAGAGGGAGAGAGAAAGAGAGGGGGAGAGGGGGGGAGTGAGGGAGGGGAGGACGCGAAAAGAGGAAGAACGAAATGAACATGAATGGAGGTCATGGAGAGAGGGAGGGGGAGAGAAAGTGGGGGAGGAGGTTAAAGAGAGGAGGAGGAAAAGAGGAAGAACGAATGATGAATATGAATGTAGGTCATGGGGTAGGGAGTGAGGGAAAGAGTTACATAGAGAGAGAGAGAGTGGGGGAGAGTGGATGGAAGAAAAGAGGAGGACGCGAAAGAGGAGAAACAGATATGAAAGTGATATATTTAGCCAAGTACATTTGTAAACGTTTTTTTTTCTTTCTTCTCACAATGTAATTTATTTCATGATACAAATTCATCGCTATTCTCTGCATACATAATCTGTGGAAGTCATTATGACTAGTAAGCTAACGGTCAGTGTTGGCCTAGAGAAACATCATAATTATGTTTCCATTTTTAGAAACAGTTGGCCGTGGGCTCAATATAAGTAATTGCGTAGGTGAACCAGCGAACATCAAATTAACGTAATACCATTTCAGCTAGAAAACAAAACAAAATCACATTGATACGCTTTGCATTTCCTTAATGATCATTTTGGTAATTTGGTTCAAGCCGACGTAGGGAGATGACCAATGGACAATGTTATAATACTGTTATGTTAAAGTGATGCCTGTAAAGTGTCAGATATTGCACAAAATGACATTTGAGACTTCAATCCTATATCAATATCATTGTAAAATACAATTGAAAGATTTGTGAAAGTTTGAAAGAAAATGAACACTGTTTACCTAGTGAAAAAAACGAATATTGAGTTCATATTTTATCACCGAATACTGATGGTCTGCCATACTTTTGTCGCAGTAATGAATGATCCGTTTGAGATATTCGCACCCGTGTATTTTTACACACGTAGTACATAATTCATGGAATTTGAACTCGCTCGGCTCAAAGTTCAATCTCCGGAATGTTCTCACGGGTGCTGCATGCGGACGTTCTCAGCTGAGACAATTGTACTTTTTTTCAATTGCGTTGATTAACGCTTTAGAAATAATGATTTTCAATGATAATTATCTTCATACTAAAGGGACATTTGAAAAAATCAAACCCTATTTTATTCTTCTCTTACCATAAGCTAAACAACACGGTAGAAGAGAAACGAGGAAGCTCCAAGTGATTTTCGTGGATTTGGACACTTTACAGGTATGACTTTAAGCATAGGCGTATCGATGGGGTGTCTGCAGTGTTCAAACACCCCCCATTGATTAACAAAAGTGACTGTGACCTAACAACCACCCGCCCCCAGTGACTCTTGGAAATAGAGCTACGCCACTGAAAGAAGCTATTAGAAGCACCCCACTTGAACAAATTCTGGGTACGACTGTGACGTTAAGCCTGTCCAAATTGTCAATTATATCAGACGCTGCAAACAAAATAATACATCAACGGCAGTAATCTTTATAACTTCATTTTAATACTTACGGTAACACCGACGCATGTCTCGTCTTGAACGCCTCCAATATTTTTGGAGGAGCCAGCTTTTCGATGCGCTGCTTGGAAATCCTGAGTAGGCGGCACCCACGGCTGACCAGGGTCATACTGGCGAGCGTGTCCTGGTGTTCAAACTTGAGAGGCAGAAAGTCCTAAAAAGTAGAATAATTATAATAATATGAACATGTATTGCTTGATGTCTCAGATGACTATGTTGTCGCCGTTCTTGTTGTTGATGATGATGATGATGATGATGATGATGATGATGATGATGATGATGATGATGATGATGATGATGATGATGATGATGATGATGATGTAACGATGATGACGATGATGATGATGGTGATGATGATGATGATGATGATGATGATGATGATGATGATGATGATGATGATGATGATGACGATGATGACGATGATGATGATGATGATGGTAATGATGATGATGATGATGATGATGAGATGATGATGATGATGCTAATGATGATGATAATGTTAACGATGATGATAACGGCTAGGATGATTACCTAGGGAGATAATGATAATGATGACAATTATGTTCATGATTATGTTTACCTTGCTGACTTATTATTCAAAGTCAGGTATGTCAGTGACAATGGCAAATGTTTTATTACAAATGGTTCAATTTAATTTGATATCATAACATAGACATTTACAAATTAATTATGACACTTATTCTTAATTCATGCGTACCGTCGAATGGCCTGTAGACATTAGCCCTATCCGCATGTGGCATTTCCCTCCCCGTGTCCACTCGGGTAGAAGCAGATTCGTCAGTTTCTCCGCCAGCGCTTCCCGGGGACCGACACCTTGGCTACTGATGGGGCAACTAGCAGCGTTGCTGGTCTTTTCCTGACACTGCCGATGGAGACTTATTTCAGCCTCCTTGCTGCCGATAGTCTTTCCAGACTGGTCTAGTTCAGTGGTGTAATGCTGACAGAGCCCTAGTACAAGGTCGCACTGCATTAAGATGGTCACTTTACCCTTGAATGAATGTAAAGAAAATGAAATCGAGTTAGAAATATAATCAACGGCAGGTGTCATTTAAACAAATCATAATCTGGGCTTCATCCGAGACAGTAATCTTTCCAAACAGGTCTTTTCCCGTGCTGTCATGCCCAACAGTATACCAGGTCAGACTGTTACACTGTCACAATGTCATACATTTAAAGGGTACCGCCACCCAAAAATAATATTCTTATAAATGAAAGGTAACATCTTCAGTAGTCCGTTCCATCAACAAGTTCACAAAAATATGTTTCCAGAAAAAATATATAATTGGAAAACGCATCACCATTCTAAAGCATGCGTTCATGGGTCTGCATGTACGAAGATTACTTTGTCCAGAGCGAAGGAATCGTCCGGGATTCTATTGTCTCCAAACGTACGCGTGAATAGCATTGGCGCACTCGAAAATGTTTGGCCCGTACGGAACCAGGAAATTATGGTGGTTCCGTAAGTGGTGGAAATTAATTGCTTTGTTTATGAAGTACAAAAACTTTTGCAAAATGTTGGGTATCTATTTGATATCACAAAACAGTACCAAAACATATAATTATGTATTGTTCTTTGCATGGTGGTCCCCTTTAACATTATAGTTTCAGCCCGGCGCAGGCAGATCCGACTCGACCCGATCCGACCGACCCGATAAAAGCTACAGTCGGTCCGATTCAGTCGCGGCCGATTCAAAATGGTTGGGCCTTATTGGCTAGTTCCGACTGCCTTCCGACTGGCACAATCGGAGTCGTGAGGCAATGCACAAATAGTCGGACCGACTGAAAACCAGTCGGATTGGGTCAAGTCGGTTCTGTCTGCGCCAGGATTTAGATGAAAGATTTATATTCAAATATTAACCATTAATTAACGAGTTCATTATTGAAATCAGGACTCCGTATTCAGTCACAAATGCTAGAATTCAGGATAAGGCGCCCGTACAACGTTATATGCAAGAATGTGAACAAAGTAAAACGCGTCTTAACTATTATTATGTTACCTTCAAGACGACGTAGCAGTACTCCGATGAGCCTGGATCCGATTCGACCACCTTCCCGAAGTCGACCTCCTGGATGGGAGACTCGAAGCACAGACGTCGCAGCACGTCATCGGGCCAGGTCTGGAAGAACGGCATTTCTCTGTGAATTGTACAAAACGATTGTAATCAACGATTAATAATATGTTACACCACTATATATAATAATGTTGACATTCACATTGACTCCTTTTGAAACTGGATGTGAAGAGCATTGTTATCATGTACAATTA
This sequence comes from Echinarachnius parma, assembly GCA_037951105.1. Classification (NCBI taxonomy): domain Eukaryota; kingdom Metazoa; phylum Echinodermata; class Echinoidea; order Clypeasteroida; family Echinarachniidae; genus Echinarachnius; species Echinarachnius parma. The sequence continues at coordinate 20,803 of JBAMJV010001750.1, forward strand.
GTACACGATACAGAACACACTCATCCACAGTGTGGACCACAATGTTCAATTCGAGCGTTTTCACAGTGTGAAAACCAACTCACACTGTGAACACACTGTGATGGCACTATCGCCACACTGTGAAATGTACTGTGTTCACAGTGTGTAGAAAGGTGTGCTTACACTGTGTATACGTATCTCAGCAATTTAACAGTGTGTTCACATTTTGGTCAGAGTGTGGGTAGGCTTCCACACCGTGAAAACGCTCGAATTTAGCATTGTGGTCCACACTTTGAATCACAGTGTGTTCACATTGTTCTTTCCGACAGGGTTTTTGCAAGGGAGATTCGCAGAAGAATTGTCCCAATCGATGTTCCGTCCAGGATTAGCAAGACGGAGAGTCATGGCCAAATAATTTGTTTAAAGAAGACATGTCCAGAGGGCGTGCTTCAAGAAAGTGTGAACCATTTAACACAATAATATTTGTACTGGCTTGAACAGTATTCAATCTAAACAAACATCAGACTAAACTAACTAGAAACGTATACAGTTCAAGAAATTAGCAGAGGAAAACATGATTTCACCCTGCAAACGAACCATAAACATCCGGACTGCATTTGTATTTGTTCTTAGTTGATTTACTCAAAATTGTTTTGGGTGGATTATACCTAACTCCTCAAAAAAAGTTGGCAATTTTTTTGAGCAACCTATTTTGCATTTATTTGAGACATGTTTGTATCATTTTATATATCAGTGGATTCGCTAATTTCCTCCTGTCTAAAATGATACCACGTTTGTAACATTCGCTTGCTTAATGGCTCAAACAATCTGTTCAAACTTTGTTTGAGGAGTTTATATCACGCATCATACCTCCACCTCGCATGGGTAGTGCACATATTATATCAGGAGGTTCAAAAGGTGTATACTGATGCGAAAGTATGTGTGATGTTCGCCACAGAGGGCGTTAGTTTGACAAACCACTGAGCAACATCAACTTCTTTCTCCATCACGAGTGCTAGCTGTCAATCGTCATTTAACCATTATTAGTGGGGCATAATCTGCAATATATTGATCTACAGATCAGTGGGGCATGATACTCACAACACGACCTGGATTTTGTCTGCTAGCTCGCTGTCGAAGATGTCCGAGCAGACCTCGTTGAAGATATCCTTCTCGATCTCGAAGAGTTCGGTCAGCTCTCGGCAGATGATGGACGCCTTGCGCGTCCCGTCCCCGAGTAGGGCCAACTCCTAGTTCATAGCAAACACCACAACATGTACACATTAGCTAAATATGTACGCATTTAACATTATACACATTTGGTAGACATGTACACATTAGCTATACATGAACACATTAGCTAGACATGTACACATTAGCTAAACACATACACATTAGCCATGCTAGCTAAACATGTATACATTAGCTAAACATGTACACATTAGCTAAACACGTACACATTAGCCATGTTAGCTAAACATGTACACATTAGCTAAACATGTATACATTAGCTAAACATATACACATTAGCTAAACTTGTACACATTAGCTAAACATGTACGCATTAGCCATACATGTACAGATTTGTTAGACATGTACACATTAGCTAGATATGTACACATTAGCTAAACACGTACACATTAGCCATGCTAGCTAAACATGTATACATTAGCTTAACATGTACACAAGTCATTAGCTAAACACGTACATATTAGCCATGTTAGCTAAATATGTACACATTAGCTAAACATATACACATTAGCTAGACATGTACACATTCGTCATGTTAACTAAACATGTACACATTAGCTAAAGTTGTACACATTAGCTAAAAATGTACACATGCATTTAGCTAAACATGTACACATTCGCTAAACATATACACATTAGCTATGTTGGCTAAACATGTACATATTATAGCTTGTCATGTACACATTTAGCTAAACATGTACATATTATCTATGTTAGCTAAACATTTACACATTATCCATGATAGCTAAACATGTACAAATTATCCATGTTAGCTAAACATGTACAAATTATCCATGTTAGCTAAACATGTACACAACTAAACATGCACACATTATCCATGTTAGCTAAACATGTACACAGCTAAACATGCACACATTAGCCATGTTAGCTAAACATGTACACAGCTAAACATGCACACATTAGCCATGTTAGCTAAACAGCATGTGCACATTAGCTAAACATGTACACATTAGACATGACAGCTAAACAGCATGCACAACGTAGCTAAACATGTACACATTAGCCATGATAGCTAAACAGCATGTACACATTTTAGCTAAACATGTACACATTAGCCATGTTAGCTATTAAAACATGTATACGCTAAACATGTGCACATTTAGCTAAACATGTACACATTAGCTAAACATGTACACCTAAGTTTTGCTAAACATGTACACATTAGATAAGCATGTACACATTAGATAAACAACATGTGCGCATTATATAAACAACACGTACGCATTATATAACAGATAAAAAATAGTGTTTCAGCGATCACTGGACAGAGTGATCTACATAAGAAGAGGAGTATAGTGGGGTAGGAGAATAGGATCATTGTCTGTATCACAATTTGTGCTCGCTAGATTTTGGTATGTGAAGGGCACGAATGAAGACTGAGATGAAAAGGAACTTATGCGTAGTTACCATGGTTACAGTGGGCTGATGGGAGAATAATATAATATATAAGATGATGACGTCATAATTAAAGGAAATTGAGCATTCCTATTGGTTGATTGGGAGGGAAAAGATCGATGAGCAGAATTGAGTTTAATGAAATAAAGTAGCATGTTATACATAGTTCCAGCTGGTATCTTAGTAAAAAAAAACAATCTAGAAGAGAACAAACAAATAAACAGTCAACCTCAAACTAGTAATCAGGTAGCAGTGGTTAATAATTATTATGGACGTGTTTCTCCAGAACGCAATAACTGAGTAAATGTATAATAATTTCTTTTCTTAAAAAATAGCAATGTAAAAACATATACAACACATACGACCCCTTACTTTAAAGGTGCAATGTAAAGTGTCAGATATTGCCCAAAATGACATTTGAGAATTCAATCCTATACGAGAATCGTTGTAAGATATGTATGAATGATGTGCGAAAGTTTCATTGAAAAGGAACACTGCTTTCCTGGTAAAAAAAAAAAATATGCGTCAGCTTTAACAACGAATTGCTGTATGACGTTTATGAGGTTTATGACCGTTCATTAACGCTCTTGAGCTGAATGATAGATATCGTCATACTAAAGGGGCATTTGAAAAAAATATAACCCTATTTTATTCTTCTCTTACCATAAGCTAAAGAACACCGTAGAAGAGAAACGAGGAAGCTCCAAGTAATTTTTCGTGGAGTTAGACACTTTACAGGCATCCCTTTAATACTTACCCCAAAACATGTACCCCGCCCAAGCACGTTGACGTTGGTGGTAGTCATGAGTCCAGTCGCTTCGTCCCGAATGTCGATCTGCACGAACACTGACCCAGAGTGGATGAAGTAGAAGTTGTGCCCGACGTGGCCCTGCCTGACTATAACGCGCCCTTTACCGCACCTGCAAACAATCAAATGTACATAATTATGTTCGCTTGGTCTACACTAAGTTGGTCTACAACTCATTTGGTCTACTACCTGATGCCTTTAACTTCGATTTCCCCAACTCCAAACGCGGCTATCCCTAACCCAAAACCTAACCCTTACCCTAATCCACACCCCTAACACTAATCATAATCCCTAATTATAATCATAAGCCCCCGAATTTATAATTTTCTAGTAGACCAAATGGGAGTGGACCAAATGGCTTTAGACCAATCGGCAAGTTACCTATATTCTAACTAATACATCACAGTTTAACTAAGTTTATATTATGATCCTATTTGTAAATCGACAGACATCAATTCGTCTTGAACATGTTGAATGTCGATTTGCACGAACACCGACCCAGAATGGATGAAATAGAAGTTGTGCCCGACGTGGATAACGCGCCCTTTACCACATCTGAAATAAAGACAATTCAAAGATTTAACTACCTACATGCTCTACAATGCATCTTTAATTAACAAATGAATAATTTCCCACATTTTATTTCAGATATGTTTGTTTACGGATTGGGATTGGGATGACTATTTCCGATTCGGTATGTCTAATTAATACTAACTTATTTCAAAGATAAGGTCCATGTTATTTACGACACTCTAATAACTACAGTAATGACCATACAACATTATCCGTAAGACTTTAGTCTCAATGCCTGATTAATATATGAATTAAATCTAAACATGCATCTTATGAATGAACACGTACATTTCGGTCTTTCCAGTTTTCCATGTTTACATTGACTGGTATGTTTTATTGAAATGTTTCTATCGTAGTGACTTTCTCTTCTCACGTATGAACAGTTAAATATTCAGTTGCGATCTAAAAAATGTATTTTTGTGTTCGGTATTGTGTAATTAGACGCATACATACAACGAAAGAAAGAAAGAAAAAAAACTACACAACAGCACCTCCCATGGGAGCAATCAACATGATCTTACTCCGTGTATCTTGCGGCGCGACATATCTCCATGCGCATTCGTCTCGTGAACTTCTCGAAGCTGCGCATGTTGCGCATGACCCCGTAGAGGCGGATTATCTCTTCCGGGGCACGATCCCAGGGGTCCTTGCGCGCGACATGCTTGGCCCACGCGGGGACGTGTAACTCCTGGATATAAAACAGGGGAGAAATGAAATGCGACAATACATAATTAACACGAACTAAGAAAAGAAAAAAAAGCAGACTCGGAATCCAACTCGACACCCAAATCAGTACCCAATTTGGCACTCAACTCTCCACTCATCTCGTCTCCCAACTCGGTACCCAATTCTGCACCCAACTTGATACCAAATACAGCATCCAAGTCGGCAAACAACTCGGCTCTAGATTCGGTTTCAAACTAGGTATACCCAATTCGTAACTCGGCACTCAACTCAGCATCAAACTCGACACTCAAATAGGCACCCGAATCGGCACCAGACTCGACACCGAACATGCCTAAATTTTACTCAAATTTGGGGCCGAAATTGGTACCTGTTTCGGCGCCAAATTGAGCGAAATGTAGACCGGTTTGGGCCTCCAAATAAGAACCAACATCGGCACCCAACTCGGGACCCAACTCGGCATCCAATTTGTCAGCCAACCTGGTAGGCCTACCAAACACGACACCCAACTCGGCAATCGGATCGACACCCAACTTGGCAACTGGGTCGGCACCCAACTCAGCACCCGGCCAGCATTAAACTAGGCGATCAACTCGCCATCAGTTACTCGTTACCCAACACATCACCACATACGGCACCCAACTTAACACCGAACCCGTCACCCAGGTCGGCAAATAATTCGTCACTAAATGCAGCATCAAACACAACATGCACTCGAATCGACTTGACACCTAAAGCCCGGCGCAGACAGAGCCGACTCAACCCGATCCGACTGGTTTTCAGTCAGGCTAGAGTCAGTTTCGCTCAATCGGAGCCGATCCAACATGTTGATTCCGCCTCGAATGACCTCCTACTGGCACTTGACTGGAAAAACCGGATTTCTGAGGCAACGCATACTGAGTTAATCAGTCGGATCCGGTCGAGTCGGCTCTGTCAGCGCCGGGCATAACATGCCTAGCATTCCTTAAAGTATAATACATGTATACACTCGACACCCAAATTGGCACCCGAAATGGCATCACAAAATCATGCCAAGAACTGGCACTCAAAGTCGTCACAAATTTTGTTGAGAAGGTCAGAACACGGTTAGTTCTCAGTATCACGATCTGCGATGCCTTTTCTGAATTACCTTTCTGAACTAATTTATCCCATTAACTACAATACTCTTTATCTCCCCCAGACGTACTACAGACGTGGCGCACCATAATCACAGATTCGGATGCAAACTGCCTCGATCAATGTTTAATACTGTCATCATTATGTCTATCTGACTATAGAGCATCATCACATTTGTTAACACATTCATGACATTGCAGTCGTATGCCCTCCGCACACAGAGCCGACTCGACCCGATCCGACTGGTTTCCAGTCAAGCTAGAGTCGTTTTCGCTCAGTCGTAGCCGATTCAACATGTTGAATCGGCCTCGAATGATCTCCGAATGGCTCTTGACCGGCAAAACAGGAGTCCTGCGGCGGCAATCACGTATACTGAGGTGAACCGACCGAAAACCAGTCGGATCGGGTCGGGTCGGCTCTGTGTGCGGAGGACTTAAGTTTTCTTACGGCATATTTCCGCGTGAATTGATCCTTGTTGAAGCTCGTCGGATCATCCGGGTCTTGCGGCGTGGCCGACGTGGAGAAGTGAAGCGACGCCATCAACCCCGCGTAGGTGCTCGCTTTGGAGGCCTCTATCATGCGCAGCAGGACGCGGGTGATGCGGCGTACCTTGAAGAAAGTCTCTCGCAGAAGGCTCTTGAGCTAAACAAACATAAATTATTAAATAGAACGAGAGGCGGAATGGTTATCAGGTTTGATGCTCAGTAAAGAGCTTTTGCATCATTGCATCATTGCATCAATGCATCATTTAAAAACATTTATTGAAAGTATGGTTATTATATTATAGTAAACCATGTAATGCATGTTAAAGGGAGAGATCCACTTTTGCAAGCCAAAATTCACAAGTTGCGAGGTTATTGTCTTATATGAAAGGAAATGTCATTTAATAGCAGGCCTGAACAAATTAGGGCTTGAAATCTCTTTTTTGTGGAGTTATAGACCTAAAACTGAATAAACTGAGGGACGTCGGTTAATTAGGTACATACATATTTTCGGCCGGTGAGTAAGTTCGTACATAGATTTCACGGAGTGCCAGATCGGTATGCATGACCCCTACGTGACCCGCGCTAGCTACGTGAGCCGCGCATAAGTACTAATGTGTGAGCGTTTACCAAGCAAAATACCTAAATTTCGCTTAAACTGACTACATGTAATTATATATTCTTTCTTTTTGAGATCTTTTTCCGTGACATACGTTAACAAATGTCGGCTTCACAATACCTTTACGAGAATTAGTACTATATTGTTGTAATATTATGCTAAATCAGTTGAACTCCTTTATTGACCGATATATAGTTTAAATGGAGGGACGCATTCGTTTTTCATTCGTAGAATCCAAATTAGAGGGCTGTTCGCTCTGATTTATTTTTTGCGTGTTACATTGATCCCCATCCGTCAACTGAAAGCTGTTCAGACGTTTTGTAAAAGTGGATGCTGTATTGAAGTGATAACAAAACTCATTGACATGTCCGCCCATGCACGGTGAGGGAGCTTTTGCCATGTTTGTATACAAATAAAATTCACACATTTCAAAACTGCGCACTCAAACACAAAATACTCTTATCTGATTTAGTGCAATGATGCGCTTACAGGGTAATCTTGATGCAGAGTAATAGTCGGATTGTTTGTCAGGTGTGCACATAACCTATTTATGTTAAAGCAACATTTGTGTAACGCACATTCCTCGAATTCATGATGTTAATTTGCAGACTGGTGAGATCATTATTGCATTCTCTAACATTATTGTTTTTTTTAATTCAGCCCATCCCTCACTAGTATTCAATAATAACATGTATTGGGTTTGTTTGTATTTTCTAAAATTGATTTTGTCTTGTTTGTACTGTTCGCCTTTACCCTTCTTTTTCTTGTGCACGGATCTTCCTCCATGCCCATTCGAATTGGCGGCCCGATAACGTCCACGGAGTAACTCCGATTCTGCAGGGCGCGATGTTTAGCAAGCAATTCTGAAGAGCGCCGTCTATCGTTCAGGGTTGGCACAGTGTAGCTGGCTTCCTCGTCTATCGGCTTGATGCTTGAAAGAGTGACATGTTTAATGAGTTTAAACAGTTCATCGTATCACTTATGTAATGTACATATCATATGATGTAAATACAAACTGGATCAGTGCATGGCTGTATGAGGGGAGGGGGGGGGGGGGCAGGGGGGGGGGGAGCGGAACAAAATATTGTTTGCTTACAATATAGAAAATCTCTTATATAAGCAACATGGCAACGGGTAGCTTCTGCGAAAGTAATTGTCACACCATATGTCTTCGCTTGGATACAATGTTCCAGGTCCCCGTATGGTATTGAACGCTATGATACAGTAAATGTACAATATAGTTCCTCATGACATTGTATGAATTATCTTAACCCATTAACTACTGGAACCGGGTGGGTCGTGTAGTCACTTTATGGAGATTACAGAATCTAGAAGTGCTGTAGACGAGTCCGTACTCGAGACTGCTTCTGAAGGTCTTGTGACTCGGACTTTGAGCCGAGTCACAATGTAAAAGAAATGGGAACATGTTATTTCGTTGGGGACTCAGACTTGGAACTTGTGGACTAAACTACAGCCCTCGAATCTATATATATGTAGGAAACGGGTTAAGTTGTTAAGTAACCTCATTGTCGCCATCGTCAATGGTGATCGTCTGTCCCTGTCCACGGAGATGGCCTGACGACGACTTCGCAATCGAGTTGGCTTGTCCTCCTCTTCGTCGCTGGGTTGGATGAACTCTTGAGATGCGTTGTCTTTCCACGAATTTCTCCTGAAGGAGGGACGGAAATGTTTCTATTGTTACTAAAGAATACATGAGGAATACCTTAATTATTATCATGAATAACAGAGACTTTGAAGTGACCTATTTCAATTTTGCATTTTTCCAGGACCAAAGCTGATAAGTTAGGTCTATGGCTGGATGGAGAACGATAATTTCCCACGACTGCAAGCGTCCAAATAAAAAATCACACAAAACTGCCATGGCTGATTTGAGGACCTCCTTCTAAATTGCCATAACAAAATATGTATCTCTGTTGAATATATTCATTACTAAGTTCGCAATTGTGTCTATTTTATAAGACAACTTGAAGGGAGATTATATTTGTGATTTTAAACCCATTACCTACGAACCTGGTAAGTCCTGTCTGATATATATGGGGATTACAAAAATCTCACAAGGAATTGGTAACCTGGTCGGACTGATTGGGGGGGGGGGGGGGGCACGCCAAATAATGTTTTTTTTTTTTTTTTTTTTTTTTTTTTTTTTTTGGGGGGGGGGGGCACCTTATGTATCTCTTTGTTGTTTTATTTATTATTAATCCCTTTTATTTCCCGTATATCTTTTGTAATTATTGAGGGGGGAGGGAAGCGGGGCATGTGTCCCCTCCCTTGTGCCCCCCCCCCCCCAATCGCGACGCCACTTCCAATAATTGACAAGTGAGGGCCATTGCCAACTTACATGGTCAGAATGCTGTTCCCCCACTGGTGGTAGAGGACCTCTGATGTCCAGAACCCGCTTTTGAGTTGCCTCTGGAAGATGTCATCACCAGTCATCGACCTCTCCTTCCTCGTCCTCAGCCTGCGGTGCAAGTTTTGTCGCATCTCCTCCACCACCGTCTCCTTCCGATGTTCGTGGTGCTTCCGAAGAGCATGCCTAGCTGACATCGGCCGCGACGTCGATCGCGGTGAGTGTGTGCTTTCTGAGCCTGTCCGAGTGTCAACGCTTTCCGGCGTCCGTTCTGCAACACCGGAAGTCGAACTACTACCTCCTGATGGTCGCGGCATTGCGTTTTTCGACTGTGACTTTGACCGCGACGACTGTGTCGCTGTTCCAAAACAGGTATTCATGGAGGACAACGTTTGGGATCTGGACCTCGGGGAATCTCCAACGACCGATGATGCACTGCTGTTTTCATCTGATGACATCGATGCCAATGACACGCGACGCGAAATCGACGTCGATCGTGTTGCCTTACAGTCCTGTCTTGCATGTCTATTCGACGAGGTCCCCAATGGTCTATCAATCTTGGACGTAAATACATTACTGCTAGTCATCGCTGGGGGTCGAGGCCTTGGGGATTCCTCACCGCACGATGTTGCGCTACTATCGTCTGATGATACCGACATCGCTTGCAATCTCGACCGCGATACTGGCTCGAAATTCCCCTTCCGACCGTTCGTCGTTGTTGTCCGCGAGGTAAATGATCGGGTCTTTGAGTTGCCCTCTGACATTGGTTTCGAACTTGTCCATATTCGCCGCGAACGTTCCGATTTGGAACTCGTCTTTACCTTTACGTCGGTATGCGTCGAGGGATTGCCGTTATTCCGATGATTTGCCTTACTTATTTTGGGGTCACCATAACAACGATTCGTCATTTTACCCTCTATGTCATAACCATGCTGGATGTTTGTCTTTGTGCTTGTTTGGTCACCACGATGACAACGACTATTTGCAGCGGTATTCAAAATGGTTTCACAAGTAGATTCGCCCGGAAAAAAACGCACGGGAAAGTGTACTCTCGAATTCGCTTTATCTGTCATGTCTGTTGGGAGGTCACTACCAACTTCATCTTTCGTGTAGTCCATTGGGCATGCTGGAGAAATTCTAGCACACCCGGCTGCTGCTTTCTGGTCAGTTTTGTTCGCATGATCATCAGTAATGTCGAAAGTATCATCTTCCAATTCTTCGAGTTGGTACCTATATTCCGTTATGAGAGTGCTCTCCGTCACCACTGAGAGTTCGGGTAGTTCGATGAGTTCCGGTGAGTTGCAAGGCTGCACCGGACTGTGTTTCTTCGTGGAAGACATATTCTGTACAAGGGAAAAAATAAACATGTCAAACATTAACGGTAACTCTCTCAAGCCAGTTTAACTGAAGAAGCAACCAAGATAGGTTGCGAAACCGTTCTACTCTACACATAGTAAGTCCAGTTGCTTAGATTCAATTTTCAACTTCATGAACATTGTCCTGGATGAATCAAAATCTTCACTATCGTATTAACGGGATAGTATAGTTTTGGTTGAGAGGGCGCTTCAGGAAATAATTCATTTGTGAGGTAATGCAAAACTAAGTGTTATACTTGAAATAACACATGATTTGAAAGATAAAACAAACTTTATTTGATCAAAATCGGTTCAGAAACAGCTGAAATATTAATACATACTTCCTATCGGAATACATGTGGGTCTCGCATCTATTCAATGATTTAAGAAGAAAACAAAATTCGACTTTTTCAAACATTTCGGGCACGATGGAGTTATAACATTACTAGTATTAGCTTGTAATGAAATGGTGCAGATTTTGGTTACTAACATTCAGTTTGACAAAAAACTGTACTATCCCTTTAAGTGGTACTAATATTTTCATCCATGTTTACTGGCAATAAGAACTGCATTGATACAGTTGACATGGTTGACTTGCGGTTGCACCATGTAACTTCGAAGGGAGGTCTGGACTGGAGAGTCCTGAAAAAGGACTGTTGGTATTATTTATTTGGTTCAAGAAGTTTATAAATGGTGTAGTGGTTGCGTGGCGGGGAACACGTCATTTTACAAAATATGTACCATACAATAGTTCATAGCACACTATATTATGTGGCTAGTATTATACGACATTATCGACTCAAGTCAGTAGTCGGTCATACCTGTTGGCCCAGGCCTCAAAAAACAAAATAAAGCAAGGCATCCAGTTTGCCTTTCTCGTTCATAGTTATTACCAATTTAATATGAAGGAAAAAACAACCCCTATAGCATGTATATTATCAATCGTTAGAGTATCTAAGAAGGATATTATTAATATGTATTATTATGGAGGGTAATTGTGCCGTCTATTGGTCGTGCGCCATAATGTCCCATAAACATGCTAAAAAGGAACAAGGGGGTACCTTTTCGCCCCAATCTCCATCTTCTTTCAACACTTTAGTGTCATGGTCACGACACTATATATACGTATGGAATCATATCCGGTTGATTTGTTTCTAAATGCACACAACAATAGATAAGGGCGAAATCAGCTGAGTGTAATACAGAATTATTAATTATTAATTATTAATTATTAATGTTCGTGGTTACTCAATTGAATATGGGAACATTGGGCATCTTGTGTTAACTATAATAGGAAATATAATATCTAGCAGTAAATGGAGTAAATGCTCACCATTATTGAAGGTTGTGACGTTTTTGGTAGTGCGTGATGTCCCCTCAAGACAGATACGACACGGGGCTCCCTTCGCCATCCACCCGCCTCAGAAGATCACTCACTTTAGTCTCCATGTTTCACCAGCCTCCATGACTTCATTCTCATTTGTGGTGGACATGTTGGTTGTGATATAGGGACGCTGTATTCGAGTGAAATATTATACAAAAATACATTATAACAACAACATAATATATAATTATGATCATGAATTTCATGAATATCAAATTAATAAAGTTACGATATCAAGAAGGGAGAGGATGACGAGGAGGAGGAGGAGGAAAATTTGGAGGGGGAGGAGATGGAGGTGGAGGAGGAGGAGAAGGAGGAGGAGGAGTAGGAGTAGGAGATAGAGGAAGATATTGAGGAGGAGGAGAAAAGGAGGAGGAGGAAAAGGAGGAGGAGGAAGAGGAGGAGGAGGAAGACGAGGGGGAAGAGGAGGAGGAAGAGGTGGAGGAAGAAATTGAGGAGGAGGAGGAAAAGGAGGAGGAGATGGAGGAAGAGATGGGAGGTGGAAGAGGAGGATGAAGATGAGGAGGAGGAGGTGGAAGAGGAGGTAGAAGATGAGGAGGGGAAGAAGAAGTGGAGGAGGAGGACATCATTATTAGGAGGAGGAACATTGAAGAGAGCCAATTAAAACGAATGACAACATTTTTGTTTGGAAACTGACTTACCATGCTTACTGCGGGATAAAAGAGTTCGTTCTACATAAATTTACGTGTCATCTCATTATTATACATCTAAAAACAATCCGAACACGAACGGAAACAAACACATATTTTGTGTTGTTTTGCACAAAATGAATAACGATAAGCGAAAACGATGTATACATAGTAACCATAGCAATCATAATACACTCTTTTCCCAGTGTTTTCCCCAAGGGAGTGGTCAAAAATTCACCGCATGTACTAATTACTGTGCGGTGGGTGCGTTATTCGTGATGTTTTTGAAGCCATACATACTTCAATTAAAATGCAGAATTTCCACCAAGTGCATATAGTACACGATATAAAGCACTCACCATTGTCCTACCAAAAATAGATTACACTTAACAAAAGTATACGAATTTATGCTCCCGATTACCGCCCTCAAATTGTTAACTCTTTGTTAAGACGATGATGAATGTACCAGCATGAACGAACACACATTATATGAAACCTTAATAGAAAATGCATATTCATGCAATTATTATAGGCTAATAATAAAAAGTAGTCGAGTATTTCCCCTATCTCCTATCCGGCATCCTAATCTATCTACTGACGTACACATTTCGCACAAATTATACAGGCATCTAGAATACGGGATGAGAAACCCTTTTGTTAAATAAGAAGCGCAACTCGTAATGTTTAAAAATGGAATATTGATATATCATTGCGAAACCAAATAGATTATAATTTTGAACACGTCATCAAAAGACTACTGCTAAGACATCGGGGAATTTTAGAATTCGACATCTAAAATAGGCAGCTATATAAACCCAAAGTCACTCTGTTTTTATAGTCAGTTCGACTTAAAAAAAACATGTATCTGCACCATGATAAGATGATAGTGCTATGATATGTCGTACGTCCACAAATAGCAGGCTATATAAACTGGATGTCATTGTCATTTTTGTTCATTTTTGTATCCATAGCGAGTATTTGCGTGTTAAGAATTATAAAGAGTTATGCTTTGTCCGTCGCATTACATAATACACCGTTACATTTTTTTTTTTTTACTTCAATCTCGTACTAAACTAATGTACGTTATTCAACTGAATAACAAAATTGATACAACAGACTGAAACGAAACATTGCCAACATGAACTACACTAATTCAATGTGGAGTATAAATGTTCATGTTTGGTGAATTATTCTTTAAAATACAACATAATAACCACGTTTTCAACAATTTCAACACAATATGATCTACAACAATACATCATACAGTTCATGCATGTTGGATATTAATACCACTTACCATGCGATCCTCTCGATCCTATATTTCCAAAGCTTTTGAATCCCGTACTTACAATGTATAATACAATTCACGGATGCGTTCTCTAAATCTTATCTTCATTGTGAAATCATACAGCTTACATACAGCTTACAGCTTACAAGCGAACGCTCCATCGAATTTGAGTGTTGACATCTAGAAAAGAATGGCAGTTATTCTTAGATTCATGGATATGTGTTCTTTGACAGCTGAAACATATGAGCATTAGTCGGTATTATAGCTGTTATATTTTTTTCTTCTGTTGTTCACTACGAGCCTAGACAGAACACGTTAATATGCAATAAAAGAACAACGGGGTTTTAAATTGTTGATTATACTTTCTTCGAAAATAAGTGAAGCGTTTATATCCATTGAAATTGAAGCCTCGATATACAGGTACGGTATATTATGCTGTTAACAAAATATATATGCATGATAAGCCGTGTTCGTTTTGTATAATGTAGTGAAGTATCTCATCCGATGTAAATCTGTTGTTGAGTCCCATGTGCGGCCATTTACACGTTTACTTGTATGTTTCCCCACAAGCTCCGAAGATGGTTATCCCGTGTTCAACAAAAATCCCTTGATTTTGCCCCAAATAGCTAACTTTACCCCCAACATAAAAAATTATATCAAAATAAGATTATTGTTCATATAGATAGTGTGATGTGTTTTTAAATCAAGATATCATGTGCAACTTTACTCGAATATGTGTGTTTTAAACTGTATTATTTTAGGGAATGCATTCCCTAGCCCCCCCCCCCCCCCCCTACTCCCCAATCTCTCCCGGGTCAAACTCATACACATTATGCGTATGACTTAGTTTACAAACAGACTTCGTAATCAGTGAAGTTCCTAATTTTAATAAAACAAATCATTACACATAACTAAATAAACACCATGTTAACTGTATAACCTACATGTACTCGTTTGGTAATGCATACATGTATATGCAAAAAACAAAAATGACCAGCAGGTAATGATTAAGGGCAATTTTGTCATTTAGCTGATGTCGTATTTCTGGATAGAACCCTCCATGTCGTCAGCAAAAAATGAGCGAATTTTGCCTGAATGAGTCCTGGTTTTGCTCAAACATTTGTAATTCGAGGACCACCCACCCCCCCCCCCCCCCCCCCCCCTCCCGCCAACCCATAGCCTTGTAATAATTATAATTATCTACATGTATGTCCGAATGCATTGTAATTGGTGCATTAATTCCCGGTGTATTGACTAGTTGGGGGCAATTATGAAATAAAATGCACGTTCTCCTTTGTAACATATGCACTAACTGTCCCATACGCCCATTGGTTCTTAACAGAAACCGTACATCATAAAGAAGATGATTTTTGGTTCTGTAATTTTTGTTTATATCTCTCTCTCTTTCTCTCTCTCTCTAAAAATCCGTTCCCTACAATATTCAGAAATCTCCATAGACTTTGTACACGACCCACCCGGTTCCCGTAGTCAAGGGGTTAAAGGGATCTAATATCATGTTCAAAATGCTTAAAACTAACATGGCACGGTTCTCACGCACCTCATTGTATTCGTATTACCCATACATGATACAAGTATGGAACACTTTACGTTTTTTTCTTCTTCAAATTTCACTTCCGTTATAGAAGTGTTCAGATGTATAACTATCTACTGGATAGTTGTACTGGATGTGTACAAAAGTCAGTACAATGAGTTGGCGAATATAACTTTGCATTTTCACTCATTACTCGGTCATATTATGACATTCAAGTACAATGGAATGTTCACATGCCACTTGGTGGACATGATGATTAGATCACGGAAATACACATTTGTATCAACCATTTTCCACTTTGTGCTCATGTCAACAAAGTTACTAGATCCCTTTAATTTAGTCTTGCATAATGTATACTGCCTCCAATCATTAGCCGCACAAATGCACAACCAAGCTTTGCGTTACGAAGTACTTCTGAATGAAAATACCAACAGGAAAATCCTAATCGTCAAACATGTTATTTTCACGTTTAACATGTTAACTGTTACCATGGTTACTGCCCCATGTTCATATATAACCGAAATCACACTTTACTGGAGCTAATCAGAAGAGTGTTCCACAAAGGTTTAAAGTTTCACCTGATATCTAAAATAAGACTTAAAGCTATGGAAAGCCGTTTAGCTGATATGTATGAACACGTATAACAACCGAATACATGCACAATTTTGGTTACCAATCACACATTATTTTATCATCCAATAATCATGCACAAATAGGTTTTATCATACATGCATTATATTTCATGTTATTGATGACAAATTCGTAAAACGTCTATAAATAATGTTTGAGTTTCTTAACTCAAGGCTACACATTGCTTCCCATGTTCCCAAGTTCAACATTACATTTTGGGAAACGCCCTTCGTATGAGTTTTCTCACCTTTTGTCATACATTAGTAAAACAGCTCGTTAGACAATCTACCCTCTTGAAATCACCGATTAAACAAAAACAAAACTCATCTGCTGTAAAGATGTGTGTTTTCATGCGTTTGATCCCTCGACAGATGCACCTTCTACGTAAGTCAACTTTTCATATATGTAAAAGAACGACATATCTGTAGAAGAAACATCACGTCTGTTACAATGTAATGATACAATTATACCATTGAGAAAACAAAATTATATGCTGTAAAAGCAAATGTTTTTTTCATGCGTTTATTCCCTCGACATCCTGCGTTAGTCAACTTTTCTTGCGGTAGAAAAAAACAGCACATTTGGGACCATAAATATAACTTCATACAATTATGATACATACCATCGCGAATAATTATGTTATTCCGTGAAATCCTGGTCAAGTGGTCTCGCCAGGTATGCTGTAAGAAGAACGTTCACTCGGTCAGCCTATAGGTATGATTAGTACTAATTCCACGGTATATATGGTTCCATCTCTCCTGTAAAATCTGTTATACTTCTATAATAACGCTTAAACGTCTATTCCCATGAGTTCCGAAATACAACCTCCACAATCAGACCTTCCTTCGTTCATTCAACATGTTCGAACGCCTTTTTTTACGAATAACACAAAAGACAATCGATGCTAAGGAATTGATGTGGGCAGTTAATATTCTTTAGACCCGTTGAAAACCTTTATAGATTCGCCCGCCCCATATAGGTCCTTAAGGAAGATGTTATTGGAAATCGATCACGGGTTACAATGAGAAAATCTCAAGAAGACAAGAACCGATAACAATGGTAATCTGAAAGAGGCACGATCCGTAAACAATGTGATTACTCTTGATGATATCGGAGATTAGCACTATACACGCTGACATTCACACTTAAATACATGTATCTATGTAACTACAACAAAACTGTGTTATTGTATTATATCATTATAATATTTAGACACCGTTATTATCGTCTGCTATAATTTTGTCCTTACTCGGTTAG
Source organism: Echinarachnius parma (assembly GCA_037951105.1). Lineage (NCBI taxonomy): Eukaryota > Metazoa > Echinodermata > Echinoidea > Clypeasteroida > Echinarachniidae > Echinarachnius > Echinarachnius parma. Next base: position 38,215 of record JBAMJV010001750.1, read on the forward strand.
TTCTCTTGGTTCCCAACTTTTGGTGTGTTTATAATGTAGGTTACTATAACCTGAACAAACAAGACAGAATACCTTTCAAAAACATGGTTTAAACATGGTATAAAATAATATCATGTATTCCACAACATACTGTATATATCGAAGATAATATCGCTAGTGATATTCGTTTGTCTCGCAATGTATGGTCAACATGGAATCTAAAAGATCACGACGTTTCGTATGCCGCTGCAATACTTTGTCAAGTCACTTGATAAAGTATTGCAGCGGCATACAAAACGTCGTGATCTTTTAGATTCCATGTTGACCATACATTGCGAGACAAACGAATATCACTAGCGATATTATTTTCGATACTATATCCGCAATGAGTAATATATTTACTAATACTGTATATATATAATAATTGTAATGGTGTGTTTATAATGTATTCATCATGTTTACCTTATAATGAGCGATATGATACAGCTCTGTGATTATTGTGAAATAAAACAAGTATACTCATCAAAACAATTGCCGCACAAGTCCTGTATTCAATTAAGTACTGTGACAAACGGAAATACTTATGTTTTCTGACATTATCTTCTTTTTTGTTTTCAAAGTAGTTTGTGTTTATTACGTATTATGTCTATATTCAATTTAATTCACTTAACCTTTATCCATGTTGAGTATTGGCATAGTGAATCATTATGTGGAACATGATCAAACGAATAGGTGTCAATTGAACAAGAGATTAGAAGATATGTCTGAGAGGGAGGGACAGTGGAGAGAGGAGGTGGAGGGGGGGGGGGGGGTGTAGGACATGGATGGGGGGGAGGGGGTAATACAACAAATAATGGACTTAATGGGATATACACATTACAATTTCAGATATGAGAGAGAGAGAGAGGGGAGAGGGTAGTGAGAGAGAATCAGCCACCAGACAGATACAGAATGATAACGGACAAGACGGAGGGAGAGAGACATGATTTATAATTATAGGGAGAGACGAGTGCTAGATTTAAAAAATGTAGATAGACAGAGATATTTACAACAGCCTGAATATATATCGTTTAGGTTAGATACAGGTGCGAAGAAGAAACAAAACAAAAACAAGAGAATGAAATGTAAAAGAAAGGAGGACATGTCAGGCGGGGCGACACAAACAAATCAATTTCTACAAGTATCAGCAGCACCTCCTTTAGTTTCGTTTTGTCTTTGCTGAAGTCCCTCTCTAAATATTGATTCGGTCCTCCAGATTCTAGGCCAGGTGGCCGGTGGAGATCAAGATCCGAGCAAAGTAGCCGGTTCGATTTCTAGTGCAGCGCCATCTAGCACCGACCGACAGAGAACCTGATAGCTGTAATAATACCCGGTTGTTAGCTAGCCCGTGCGTCGCTCATGGGCACTAACTTATAGGACAGAGGAGCTTGAAAAGGGCCCTTCACAATTACAAAGGTGATTTGAATCATTGCCTGAATTACCGTCAGTGGTTGAGAGTGGGTCACAGGGGGCCGGAGCCCACATAAGCTGTTTTGGATCTTGGCGAACAAAAGGCAATCAAACAAAATACAAACAAATAAAACACAAACAAATCCACAGCCTTTTTATAAAACGACCTATAGGAAGTAAGCAACAAGCAACATAAATCCAAAGGACCCTGTGAGGGGGGGGGGGGGGGGGGGGGTTGGGCCCTGGTGCCCCCCCCCCCCCCCCCGCCCTTCTAGCTACGCCACTGGCAGTGTACATAATGCCCAGCAGCTCCAGCTTCTGAACTATCTTTTAACCTTTGGCATGCCAATGGTTTAATTCAGACGCGTATCATTCTTCGGTCGTACATGACTTAATATAATTATGAGGTGTTTGCATGTCTTTCATTTCGCATGATCATAAAGATAATTAGTGCGTGTGTATTTCAAGACTATATGAATGCATCATATGTATGCGTGTGAGCTCATGTGCACCATGTCCGTGATTGCGTTCGTTTGCACGAGTGTGTGTATACATGTATACAGAAGCTACAGTTTAGTTATGTAACTGTGTGTGTGTGTGTGTGTGTGTGTGTGTATATGTGTGTGTGTGTGTATGTGTGTGTATGCGTACGTGTGCTTGTATGTCTCTGTGCGCACTTATGTATGTTTGTAGTAAAAAATATGTGTTTGTTTGTTGGGTGTATAGTAACAACTGTTTGTGTTTGTTTTCGTTGGTATGTATTAAAGACGATAATTCGTGTGTGATTGTCAATGATTTTGTCTGCATATTGGCGACTGGGTTACTCTATTTGTATGTGTGGGTGTACAATTATGTGCGTGTGTTCATACGAGTTTGTGTACGTTGGTGTGTGGGTGAATGATGACAACCTGTCGCCGGAACTGTCGGATAGTTAGCAACTTGTTAAAGGGACTTAGTAACATTGTCCAATTCCTAACAACTTACTTTGAACTCTAGTGGCTCTATCATACCTTATTATATTCATATTAACAATAAAAGCACGTGACAGGTTTCGGTTTTTCAAATTTTCATTTCGTTCAAAATATATTTACGATTGAAGTGTCCAGATATGAAATTGTCTACGTAACGGGATAATTTCATGCCGTGTACAAAGTAAGTACAGTGAGTTTATGAATATCACTTTGCATTTTTGCTCATATCTCAGAAAAAAAAACATCCAATTAACGTGATATTTTCACACATTACTTTGTGGATATATCATATCACTCCAATGCACATTGTATTAATCACTCATCACTTTTTGCACTTGCGAGCAAAGTTACTAGGTCCCTTTAATGTTTAGTACATGTAAATACTAATTCTGATTTGCGATTCGTTGGGTGAGAGTTAGGAGGGCGTTAAGGTAGATTTTCGGCTAAATTGGGTTCGGCATTTATACCACTTCGCCGATCGAAGACAGCTCAGCTGTGATGTCTATGTTAAGCGAATATTTCTGTTAACAATTATTTCAAATTGTTGAGATATGTATCAGCAATTCAAGAGTGATACATGTGCTTTCTACTGGGCTCTCGAACTTGAACATGAATATCCCCGAAGTACAAACAACGACGTACAGCGCCCTTCTCTATCTCAGCCCACGAATTTATGTTTGGTCCTAAAGGTTGTTTGAACAGAATCGCGGTAAGTAATAATATTCATATTTGTTTGCTGAGGTCAGGTTTGATGGCCTTAAGGTCTAGCTGATAACATTCTTTAAAGACCATAATTTGAATATCTTTTTAAAGGGATCCAACAACGTTGTTGGTATGTGTAAACATTTATGAATATATTATGATACCATGAGCATTTTGTTGCCATCCGATTATGTGTGAACATTTCATGTTAAATGGATGTTATATGGCGGGTGAGAAAGGGGGACATGCAAAGTCATTGCACTGATTATGTACATAGTTATAACTATCCAGTATATAGTTATACATCCGAACATTTTATTCATACATATCTTTATAACGGATGAGAAATTTGGAAAACTGAAACCAGTAATTCTTCCATTGGTAGTACGAATGCAACAAGGTATTAGAGAACCACTAGATTTCTAATAAAGTTGTGTGAAGAATTCGGACAATGTTACTTGATCCCTTTAAGGTCTATAATAGCTGATAGCATTCTTTAACGACCGTATCAGCTCTATTATTGGGGTGCAAATATGCCCAATATTGTAATTGTTCGGTCACGATTTCCAGTCTGTCCTTCGCCTACGTACTCAGTTTCCCGGAATATACAAACCATTAATGTAAATATGCAATGCTAAGAGGACATTCAGTCCCCACTCTAGCTGGTATTAAGATGATCTATTGGTCCACATTATTGCTATTCAATCTGACGTTAAAAATTGTATGTATGCCTATTATGTAAATGAAAATAGTTATCATGAATAAAACAAAGTGCATTGGAATTAGATACAATTAAACAAAATAACATGTATAAGACTAAAACATTACAAATCAAAGCACAAAATTAGATAAAATGCAATGCATAGCAAAATAATGTAATAATTATGACATAACTTGAGATCAAAATATTATTGCATACCGGTATATAACTAAAGTTGCCACAGTAAGCTGCCCTCTCTTTGGAAGTATTAAAACGGGCTTGTCTGGAAAAATCAGAGTGTTATTTATATCCTTTGGATCTTCAATGCATGCTGTCAGCCCGCCGCTGATATTGGGCCTAAATTCACCGCCCGTTCGCCCCTCTCCGCCGGGATGGGTATGGTGGCTGTTCGGTAGATAATCATAATCCCGCATGTCGTGCGTACGTGCGCTTGCACAGCGTTTGCATGCAGAGTATATATGCGGTTGAATCGAACCTATGGTAATAAGATTAGTGTTGTTTTTTCAAACATTTTATTGCTAAAATAGTCAATTTCGAAGCAGGTTTTGTCTAAATCTTTACATAAACATGATAAACAGATAAGTTATGATATATTCGTTCTGAGCCGATTTCGATTAAATGGAGTTTTTTGTTTTGTTAGTTATCAAGATTGTTTGTTCTTTTAAATTTGATAGTCAGGTTTATATTGTTTTATGAAGGGGTATGTTGTGAAGTGCCCTCTATACTAATTGCTCAATTTTCTCTTTAGTGGTTATTTTTGAAAGAAAGTAGTAATTTCATTGAATTTTATATTCATTTATTTAATTTTTTTTTAGCACTATTGAATTATAATTATGATTTGTTGGTATAATATAACAGTTATACCTCTAAATAATTAGTTTCAATATAATAGAATTGCCCCTTTAAATATAAATTGATATAAATAGATTTTGCGTAAATATTATGGTTTATGGAAGGCCTGACACATTGGCAACTGTCACTGTGTATGTGTTCATTCAAATACGACTGGGAGAGATTACGACTGTTAATTTGAAATTTTACGCTACCATACCCGTTATACAACTGAAACGTATATGTATGACACAGGTGCAGATGTTTTATGAGTAAGGATCGGGATTGAAATACGTTAATCTTACTGTTGATTATACGTTATAATTCTATTCCTTTATTTATAGTTTAGTTCTTCCTTTTCGCAGAAGTCATGATGTTGACCTCCTTCGCTCCCGCTTTCTTTCTCTCTCTTTGTTTTCTTTTTTTCTCTTAATCTCCGTGTATATTTATTTATTATTTTATTTATTTATTTATTTATTCCTGCATGTCTCACAGTAAACAAGTTCGTACATAAAATAAACTGTCATAACATCGAAATAGAAACATACAGAGGTCGGCAATATAAGCTAGAAGCTTGAAGTGATGCCATACCTAAGATATTACAAGTTTTACATATTCTTAAAACATAGATAAACATAAATTAATACAAACGGGAAAAAAAGAAGTAATAAAAAGCAAATATGAAACATTATTTACAAGTAAAGAGAAAGAGGATAGTTAAATCTCTACAGTATGTTCGAGAGCAGGAATAAATGTAGCGGGCATGATAGAAAGGTACAGCCCATACTGGAAGAGAAATACGGGAAACAGAGAGAGAAAGAAAAAAGTGGGGGGGAGCTGAGAGAGGGGGAGACAGGTTTGAAGATGCCTAAATGTAATTACTTAACAGTGACATGTTATGCCGAATTACGCACAAATATATATATAGAATACTACAATACAATGTTATCGTAGGAATTAACAAACCAACTGATTGAACAAAATATCTACACAAAGACGTTTGCAATGAGCATGCGTTTGACTGCATTTTTAAAAGAATAAAGTGTAGGCAAATTACGTGTTTCAATTAACAAAGAATTCCAAACGTCTGGACCAGTATGTCTCACTGATTTATGTGCCAGTACTGTACGTGGATTAAACAAATGCAAGTTTGCTGCTTGTCTTGTTGAATAAGAGTGAATTGCATTGTTTTTCAGAAACATAGAAATAAACGAGGCAGGCAAAATGCTATTATTATAACGATACATGAATAAAGAGGTTTGAAGAAAATTAATTTCACCCACTTTAAGACATTTAAATCTAACAAACAGCGGATCGGTGTGCTCACGATAGCCAACTCCAGCACAAATTCTTAAAGCCTTTTTCTGTAACAAGTGAATGTCATCTGTTATACTCTTTGACACAGCCCACAGAATATTACAATACGAAATATAAGGCAAAATCAAGGAGTTATAAATCATTAATAATATTCTATAATAGGCCGATTCGGTGTTGTATAGGGGTGGTGTGCTTGTGGTGGCGGACTCTTTGTCGGTGGGATTAGCTGTAATGACTAGGATCGGCAAGCTATACTAGCTATTACTTGCTGTTCTTGGTTGCTATGGTTGGGCCAGCCGGCGTGGGGGATGCCGTCATGCGCGTACCGTTGGAGTGCATTACCGAATCGGTCTATTGAAAGACATGTAAGACGATCGTATGTACACCGGTTGGGATGCAACTTTTATTATGACTTTTATACTGCTTAATTCGCTTATTTAAATGCGACTGTTTAAAACGCTATTAATACTCTTTTATGATTTTTGAATTTGGAAAGAAAAAAAGGGTTGGGTGAAGAAGTTTATTGAGATTTTTTGACAACTAATAACTGCGAGATTCTAATTGTAGTTATGCTGGGGCACTTGTAATTCTTGTACAATTGCGAGTGTATATTTTTATTTTTTATTTTTTATTAATTTTTTCCTCATTAAAAAAAAGAAGAAGCTAATAATATAAGAAGATTTAGAGGTAAGCTTAGACATGTTAGGGAAGGGTATTCAGATTTAGAGGTAAGCTTAGACATGTTAGAGAAGGGTATTCATATTTTGATATTCCTGCTTACTCCTAGTCCTTGCTGCCTTCTTTTCTCCTTCGATACTTGTCTTTTTTCTTCATTTCTATATTTCCTTATTTTTCCAATATTCATTTATTTATCAACATTTTTAAATTAATATTTTTTTTGTTTTTTTTGTTAATTTGTTTATTTTTAATTTTTTGTTATCTTGAATTATCATACAAATGACTTTATGAAGCCTTTATTTTAAAATTCCATGGTCAATTTGCGGAGCTTTTTTTATTTTTTTTTAAAGTTCCTTGAGTTTGCGTATGAATAGTAATATGTGTAAATGTGTTTTGTGTATGTTCAATGTTGTGTGTGCCAATTGTAAAAATCTCCACAGGGTGTATTGGATTTATATCCTTTATGATGTCAGTTATATATGTCTAAGGTAGATGTTGTTTCTATGAATTGTCGTGGTCTAGCAAATAAGGACAAAAGACATGAATTGTTTCAATTTTTAATATTAAATAAATATCATATATGTTGCTTACAAGATACGCATTTTATTGATTTAGATCGAGAAAACCTTAAACAAGAATGGGGTGGTCAATGTTTTATTAGTTGTAAAGCTTCAAACTCAAGAGGAGTGGCAATTTTGTTTAGTGGAGGCATAACAGTCGATATTTTAGATAGTAAAGAAGATGATAATGGAAATTTTGTTGTACTCCATATTAGGATATTTGATTATGATATTACATTAGTATCTTTGTATGGTCCCAACACTGACAGTCCCCTTTTTTATGGTCAGATAGAAAAATGTATATTGGAATTTGAAAACCCATTTACTATTATTTGTGGTGATTGGAATCTGGTACAGGATTTTGATTTAGACACTTACAATTATATTCGCATTAATAACCCATTGGCAAAAAATAGAGTTAGTCATTTAAAACAGAATTTAAATTTGATTGATCCTTGGAGAGAATTGTATCCTTTAAAAAAAAGTTTTTCTTGGCGACAGCCAAATCCGGTAAAAATGGCAAGATTGGATTTTTTTCTTGTTACAAAAGAATTAATGTCAGTTATAGATAAATTGAAAATATTACCAGGATATAGGACAGACCATTCATTAGTATGCTTGTCTTTGAATTTAGAAAAGATACATACAGGTAAAGGTTATTGGAAATTTAATAATTCGTTGTTGAAAGATGAAGAATATGTACAGAAAGTTAAACATGTAATTAAAGAGAATATTGTAATGTATTCGGTGGATGAAGTGTCTTATGATGAATTAGACTTAGATAAATGTAACTTTGAAAATTATAGATTTTCTATAGATGATCAGTTATTTTTTAATACATTATTAATGATGATAAGAGGTGAGACAATATCATATTCAAGTATGAAAAGAAAACGGTGTATGAAAAATGAAACTAAATTAGAAAAAGAAATTAGTGATTTAGAAAATAAGATTATTTATGTTTTAGATAATAAAGATATTATTGAAGAATTGGAAGATAAAAAAAATAGTTTGGAAGATTTAAGAAAACAAAAAGTCGATGACGCAATTCTTCGTTCAAAGTTACAATGGATGGAGTTTGGTGAAAAACCCTCAAAGTTCTTTTTGAACTTAGAAAAACAAAATCGTATTAATAGACAAATTAAAACACTGATTGATGATCAAGGTAATACAATTCAAAATCCAAATGTTTCATTTGAAGTACATCGTTTTTACTCTAAATTATATAAGCATAAACCTGTATCCGACTTTGATTGGGATCTTTTTCAATCAAGAAACATCCCGAAATTGAATGTGCAGATGAAAGATTCTTTAGAAGGTCCTTTGGTAATTGACGAGGTTTTTCAAGTTATTACAAATATGAAAAATAATAAATCTCCAGGAATGGATGGTTTTACAGTTGAATTTTTAAAGTTTTTTTGGGGCAGTATAAAGTATTTTTTACTTCGATCATTGAATTATGCATATTTTAATGGTCATATGACTGAAGCGCATAAAATGGGAGTGATTACATTAATACCAAAAGGAAATAAAGATAGAAAATTGTTATCAAACTGGAGACCTATTTCTTTATTAAATGTTATATATAAAATAGCTTCATCTTGTATTGCAAACCGGATTAAACAAATATTACCTTTTGTGATTAATGAAAGTCAAAAGGGTTTCATGTCTGGACGATTTATTGGGGAAAATATACGTCTTTTGTTTGATTTGATGTTATACACGGATTTAAATGATATTCCTGGACTTTTGTTGATAATAGATTTTGAAAAAGCCTTCGACTCGATATCACACGACTTTATTTTTCAGGCTCTGGACTTTTTTAATTTTGGTGATTCAATAAAATCATGGATTAAACTTTTTTATGAGAATGCATCGTCATGCGCTATGGTCAATGGTCATATGACAAACAGATTTAATATAGAAAGAGGATGTCGTCAAGGTGACCCTCTGTCTCCATACATTTTTCTTTTATGTGCAGAAATATTAAGTATAATGGTAAGAAAATGTGATGGTATAAATGGGATAACAATAGCAAATGTTCAGCACAAAATAATTCAGTATGCTGATGATACTCTAATTACTTTAGATGGTACAGAAGATGATTTGAAGAAAACGATAGAAATTTTAAATACTTTTGAAGCTGCATCAGGGTTGAGTTTAAATAAACACAAAACTAAAGTAATGTGGATAGGGAGATATAAAGAAAGGAAAGATTCTTTGTGTACGGAAGAAAATTTAGATTGGGTTTTTGATGGTTATTTTAAATATTTAGGCATCGATTTCTCGGGTGACTTGCACGATATGGTTGATCATAATTTTTATACACAAATTTTACATATTAACTCTCAAATGACTCTCTGGTTGAAAAGATCGTTAACAGTGTTTGGTAGAATAATAGTTGTAAAATCCTTATTAGTATCAAAGTTAAATTATTTATTTTTATCATTACCGAACCCCTCTGATGAAATTATGAAATTATTACAAAAGTCATTTTTTGAATTTATTTGGAATCATAAACCTGACAAAATAAGTAGGAAACAAATGATACAACCCTATCATTTGGGAGGAGCCAAAATGATAGATATATACTCACATGTTCATTCATTGAAAATATCATGGATGAGAAGATACTTTTTTGGTAATATAGATTCTTTTATTGATAATTTAATGCATACATTTATGCCCAAAAATTGTCAATTGAACCCTACTTTTGGTGATGTTCACTTTTTAAGATTGTCAATAGGTGCAACTAACCCTTTTTGGAAAAATGTTTTTTTGGCTTATAGTATTTTACAGTCTAAAAGTTTTCGCGATATATCTTGTCAGCCTCTATGGTTTAATAGTCATATTCAGGTGAATAACGTGTGTGTATTTTATAGTTCTTGGTACGAAAAGGGTATAATATGTATTAACGATTTGTTAGATGAAGATGGAACTTTTTTGTCACTCAATGAATTTAAATTGAAATATCAAATTACAGTTAATTTTTTGCAATACTTTGGCCTATGTGAAGCTATTAAATCTGGTTTCAATAACCGTTGTGGTATTTTTGTGAAAATGGAACAGCCTTTAAGATTAGATTTAATTTCCCTTATTTGTCAATTTCGAAAAGGATGCTCGCATATATATGCTTTATTATTACAACAAAAAAGGGAAGAATGTAAAAGCTATACAAAATGGAAAAGGTTTTTTGATATTGATGAATCCATATGGCAGAAGTATTGTGCTCTTGCATTTAATTGTTCTATTGATGTTAATTTACGTTGGTTTCAATTTACAATATTACATAGAATTTTGTTTACAAACGACATATTGTTTAAATTGAACATGGTTGAAACTGAATTATGTTCCTTTTGTAATGCTCATACTGAAACAATTACTCATTTATTTTGTGATTGTCAATTTGTTAAAATTATATGGGCAAAACTAGAAAGATGGATTAACATAAGTGCTGGTTGTAACATACATTTTACAAATGAAAATATATTGTTTGGATTAAGAGGTTTAAATAATAGAGCAATAAACTGTTTATTGTTCGTTAGTAAGCAAATAATATTTCGAAGTAAACTAGTGAATAAAATACCTGTATTTTCTCAGTTTAAATCAGCTTCAATTTCATATTATAAAAATGAAAAATATATATTTAGTTTGAAAGGTCATGGTAAATACTTTGATAAAAAATGGTTTTCCTTGAGAAGTATGTTTTCTGATATTGTTTAATTAGTTATATTTATACAAAGAAATTATACGACGGTTCATTTATGGTTCATTTATTGTTATTGTTATGATATGCTTGTAAATGTCATGCTATGTTTAATTTTGTTTTACTTATACCAATAAATGCCCTGTGGAGGGAAAAAAAAAAAAAAAAAAAAATAAATATATATTCGTTCACATGGTATGTGATAACAGCGCATTTTGCATTCCTTGTGTTTTGGGCGTTTCCCAATTCTGTTATTAATTTGGTTTTAATGTTGCAGCGTGCAACCCCTGAAAAGCCCTGTTCAATGACGGGATGTGAAAGGGCAATTCTACCCGTCTCGTTGATATAGGCCTCATCTATAGTACGTACAGCTGCGGCCATAGGGAAACAAGTAAAGTTGTTACGAATTGCTATTGTTCTGTATGGCGTCATTTGTATTCGTTTCTTATGACTTCTTTAATTGTACGGTTTTCTTTTTGTTTTACTAGAAATTGTGATTGTGTATGTGTGTGTGTTATGCGTAATGCATGATTGCAAGCGAACCAACGCCCCAAAACAATATTCTTATAAATGAAATAATATCCGTTGAAACTTAAATGCACGCCGTCAGCACGCCGTTGAGATTGGGCATACATTCACCTCCCGGTCCCCCCTTTACGCCGGGCTGGGTATTGGTGGCTATACCTGTATACGGTCGACAATTATGTTG
>JBAMJV010001751.1:0-22500 GCA_037951105.1 Echinarachnius parma
ACACAGAGATATTATTTCCATTTGCTTAAATATTTGCAAACATTTGTTCAGGTTTATATCATGGACGATATACACTCAGATGTGTAGCTGCATCCTGCTACAATTCATTTCTTAGCAATTCTTAAGCATTTTCAGTAAACCCTCAATTTACAAGCAAAAACGAGTTTGTGTTACTAGCAAGTCATAGGCTCTGCATGTAAACAATGCACATTCCTCCGCGTTGCGGTCTGCATGTGATGTCATGAATCGGGTGATACGTGCGCACATTCCTGCTCCGCTATAAATGACTTTTTTTAGGAGCATGGAACGCTGATGCGTAATAAAGCAAAAAAGTTGCATGAAACTTACCCTTTTTTCCCAACTTAAGGATATCTATGAAAAAAAGAGTGTGGTATATCAATAAAGGCACATATTTAAAGCTATAAACCTGAATCAAAGCCGGGATTACACCCCTCCTTTAAGTGATGGGTATAATGCACTTATTATGAAATACGGCTACATGCACTGTTACAAAAATGGGCAATATTTTGCCCAACGTTGGGCCGATATTAACCCTACTAACTACTGGGCAATAGTTAACTGTTGGGACATTAATGTGCCCAACTAATAGGTTATTTCGTATATTTACCCAATATTTCGCCCAACGTTGGGCTGATAGTCAACCCTACCCTACCAACTGTTGGGTAATATTTTGAACTACGTTTTTAGGCAATTAATATGCCCAACTTTTTAACAAATACCAACGTATATATCACCCAACCAAAAAAATTACCAACGTAAATTTACTCTTTTTTACAGTGTATATTCGTTGTCATTGGCAAGTGAGGCAGTTTGTAATGAGTCCTGAGCCCCGTTGTAGAAAGAGATACAATCGATTGTGAGTTGCGATTAATCGTAAGTCAGATCACATGTTCTAGACGCGCAAATCTGATTGGTTGAAACGCGTAAATTTTCTGACTTACGATCAATCGTAACTTAAAATCGATTGTATCTCTTTCTGCAACGGGGCCCTGGAAACACATGCAATCACTGACCTAATGTAACTATAGCTGTTTAATCCATCATTCTGACCAGTTCGAGGATTTAAGTCTTTAAAAAAGCTGCAATATACAAACTCTTAAAGATCTTTTCTCAATAAAGGAGATGCTTCTCCGTAGGAGCTGTGATCACTATCAATGACAAGAATGCATTGTCACGGATTCAAACAGTATAATTATGTTGTTATTAATTGTAAGGGTTCTTTCATGATATGTATTATATATCTATAGGCCTATTACATATTTACCTTTCATAGTCTATATATATTTTGCTATATATATCTACATTCTGTGCTCTTCATTATCAAGATGTGAAATAAATAACTGCGTTTACTTCTATTATAATGATTTACTAAAAACATTATACCAAAGATACACTATCAAGAACTCATATTCTTATGTATTTTATTGTCTTTAATGCGTTAATGTGTTCTATTGTTTTATTACTTTATACTTTTATATCATTTGAAAAACTTAATAACACCAAAATAACACTGATTGCCATTTGAAGACTTCCAAATAAAAAGTGTTTAACGTTTTAAATAGTGCAAACATTTCAATGCGTTTTTTTGTACATAACTGAACATGCAATTTTACATTGTTTGTAAAACACGTGACTTAAAAAATGACACGTGACACATTAAACAAAGATATGATGCAGTCAATTTGGTATCAAACGATGCACAAGACCCTACAGATCACGAATCTGAAGCAATATGATGGAATCTTTGTGCATTTGAGTCTTATTGTGAAAATAGCAGAGACAAACCTTCGTGAACCCTAAGGATTTAAAGCGCTATTTACGTACATATGGGGTTGAATCATTCATACGCGTTTTGTAGACTTCCAGTAGCTAGTTCGCGAGGTTGTGCACCTAGGTTGTGATCCTAGAAGGTCCTAGAAGACATTTCTGGTGCACAACCTTTTATAACATTCCATGTTTGATATCCCAAATAAGGGGGTGTTTGCTCCCTGGGTAATCTATATTGATCATTATTGTTGAATAGGTATTGAAATAGGGCTTGTGTGGTAAAATCGGAACCTAAGCATCGTTAAATACAGAAATATCGGAAGAAATCCAATATCCGCCTGTGAAATTTATAAATCCACCGCCAGTTCGGACCTGTCCACGCCGCTAGCGCTGGGGGAGATATCGACAAGCTATCGTATAGCGCGACACCTCGTGTACACCTCGTGGTCGTAATACACGTAGCGAATGAGCGATTCCGAGTTGGCGAACTCTATCTGCAGCAGATCAAGTTATAATTTTGCAAATATATGAATTAGTAGGCGGTTTCTTGGCCAAATTTGGATAATCCTATATTAGTACAATTATATTCTTTCACATTATTGGTAATAGGAGCTTCCATTTCATTTTTTTGAGAGGGGGGCGTTTCCAAAACTGGCCTTTACCTTTAACCAAGGCAGCCATATGGGCTATCCTTCTTTAAATTTTGCAATTGATGCCAAATCTTTGTCTACATCGTTTGTTTTCTGTGACGGGCTGATTCCATGTTGTAATTACTCCTGACCTCCCCCTCATCATTTTGGAGCACTGACATGCCCTAAAACCCAGGAGGTATGGGATATATTAAACCTGTGACACCCCCCCCCCCCCACACTCGCCTAAAAACCCATTCCCCAATTCCCGACGGCCTCCCCCTCATTATTTTGGAGCACGATGACATGATGATTGTGGTGATGATGTCATTGATCGTGAGGATAACATGATGATCATTACAATGATGACGGTGGTGATGATGATGATGATGATGATGTTGATGGTAATAATGATGAAGATGTCGACGATGATGATTGTGATGCAGGGACCGCGGAACCAGGGGGGGGGGGGGGCTTAAAAGAAAGAAATACATAAGCATAAAATAAAGAAATACATAACAGGTCAAATGTGGTCAGCCTACCCTCCCCCCCCCCCCCTTCCTCCCCCGCCCCCACTTTCAAAACCATACTGCAGTCCCTGTGATGGTTGCGATGCCGTTAACGATGTGGATGATGTTCTTGATGATGGTGATGGCAAAACTAAATTAGAGATTATGAATTATGACTATGAATGTCTCACCCATATCCGGAAAAATGGAAACAACAAAACATCTGGTATGGTTTTGAAAGAAATTTTTCGAAGCCTAGACCAGGTCCGGTCATATTTTAGAGGTCGAGACCAAGTTTTTTTGCAAATTTTCGACTCCGAGACCGGGTAAATGACGGTCGAGACCGCTTTTAAATGGTCTCAAGACCAGCAAGAATTAAAAAATGGGGGGGGGGGGGGGTTTAAACCTTCCAAAACAACCATTTCGGGGCAAAGATGGGTGTGGGGGGGGGGGGGGGGTTGAACCCCTAACCCCCCCCCCTTGGTACGCCACTGCTTTCAAATGATACCTCAATCACAACCATATCACCTTCCTATGATTTACAATTTTTTGGTATGAAGCACAAATTTCACTCGGTGCATTATTACATTATGCTCAGAAGTTGTGCTACTTAACCTAAAATTTCAGCAGTTTATGTGTTTAAGTATTTAGTTGGTTGGTAGTTGGTAGTTTGTTTAACATAATATGCTGCATGATCTTGTGTTTCCTCCTTTGTGTGATTTTTATGTTGATGAATTGATATACTGTACAATGAAAGTAACATCTAGGTGTAGTACGTAGTTCATCATAACAACATACACAATAATATGTATGTGGGGCAATAGAAAGCTGTTTTTTCCGGGGGGTTACACGCTCGATAGTTAAGTCGGGTGCGTTCGTGTTCGTTCGTGACCCAGTGCAGAGCGCGTTGCCCGTACCATGTACAGGGAGGTGCTTCGCGCAGAGCAAGAGCAAGGATATAGCGTAGTATCCCCCGCTCGATGTCAATTATCTGCTGATGGTCTCGTATGCCTCGTATACATCGCATATTATTTTGCTAGTTCCTGACCGGATTTTAAAAAAAACATTTACAGAAAGTATGATATTCTGCTAGAGCAATATCTATAATCAGTAGTAAGTAATTAATATTTTGACTACACGGAGACTGAAAAGTGTTTTTTAACGAAAGAAATTACTTTTCAAACTTATTTTTTTCACAAGTTTTTATTCCTATTTTTACACATTTTAAAACATCAATTTTTACGAGTTGAATACCATATTACAATCTTTATAGTTTAAGCTTACAATTTGTGGCAAATTCATGGTCGGAAAATTAATTCTGAGCACACAGGGAGAAGGGGAACTGGGCCATGTCGTAGCTCATTATATGCGAGCGGCGCAATATTTTATGCATACGATTTGCATTAATGCAAGCGATTCACAACCCGTTGCTACTGTACTGGTACCGACCTGTACCGTAGGCTAGGTAGCATATCATACACGTGCTTTGTGCTAATGTGTACGGACTCGATCGTACTCAGGAGCGAGGAAATAATCAGGACTGGTTCGAAGTAGCGAGTGGCTTAAATGAACACATGATACACTGTATGGAGATTACATAATGCCACCTGTTGTGGTGATTACATACAATACTCATGGAGGGGTGAATGGTTGGGGCGATGGGCTGATAAGCGGAATGACAGGTGTTAGGGATTATGGAAGAATGCGAGGGTCGGGTGTTCCGTGAGAAATTGGTTACAAGGAAGAGATGGAGAATGATCATGGACCCTACATGATGTGATGATGCAATCATGGATTTTAAATTAACCCCCCTTATAAATACCCCTGAGGAATGGCAAATACGCCAATAATTAGTCTGTGCCACCCCTCCCCCCCCCCCCAAAAAAAAAAAAACCCACCCACAATTGCTGAACTCCCCCTCATCATTTTGGAGCACTGACATGCCCTTTCTTCATTAATTACACTGTTATATAACTAACCACCCCTTAAACTCCTGAGGAATGGCAAATACGCCAATATTCAACCTGTGCCACCCCCCCCCCCCCCCAGCCGAAACCCCACCCCCAATTCCTGACCTCCCCCTCATCATTTTGGAGCACTGACATGCCCTAAAACCCAGGAGGTATGGGATATATTAAACCTGTGACACCCCCCCCCCCCCCACACTCGCCTAAAAACCCCTTCCCCAATTCCCGACGGCCTCCCCCTCATTATTTTGGAGCACTTATGTTTATATACCCCTCTCGGTTAATTTGCGTTAGGACACCCTCTCTTGTTCTCCTATTGTCAGTTTGTTTGAGGTTTTGATCTTATTTTTGAGGTTGACTTTAGTTCTAAAGTTCTCTTTATTTCTGTGGTTGCGTTAGGACACCCTCTCTTGTTCTCTTATTGTCAGTTTGTTTGAGGTTTTGATCTTATTTTTGCATTGATCTTTAATTCTGTGGTTGTCTGTATTTCTGAAGTTGTCTTTATTACTGTGGTTGTCTATAATTTTGAAGTTGTCTTCATTTCTGTGGTTGTCTATAATTCTGAAGTTGTCTTTATTTCTGTGGTTGTCTATAATTATGAGGTTGTCTTTATTTCTGTGGTTGTCTATAATTCTGAATTTGTCTTTATTTCTATGGTTGTCTTTATTTCTGAAGTTGTCTTTATTTCTGAAGCTGTCTTTATTTCTGAAGTTGTCTTTATTTCTGAAGCTGTCTTTATTTCTGTGGTTGTCTATATTTCTGAAGTTGTCTTTATATCTGTGGTTGTCTTTATTTCTGAAGTTGTCTTTATTTCTGTGGTTGTCTTTATTTCTGAAGTTTTCTTTATTTCTGAAGTTGTCTTTATTTCTGTGGTTTTTTGTCTTTATTTCTGAAGTTGTCTTTATTTCTGTGTTTTTTATCTTTATTTCTGTGGTTGTCTATATTTCTGAAGTTGTTAATTATGGCCCTTTTAGCGGCCCATAAGAATCTTCTATCATCTCATTTCGCCTACATTTATTTTAGCCCCTCACTCTAGTTGCAATGCACTTTAGAAATATTGGCAAATTTAGAATCAGTATGTGACTTGCCCTCTTACTTCTAGATGAGATTAACACATATGAAACTAGACAGAGTGCACTCACGGAGTGCATACCTCTGCCAATACTGGAACACACTAACACACTAACAGACGAACAAACGGGACCGAAAACATAACCTCCTTGGCTGAGGTAATTACATTGTTCTCTTGTAGTTGATTATTTAGTTGCCCGAAAAAATTGTCCCTGCCCTAGGCAATCGGGGCAAGTGCTAGTGTCGAGCCCTGGACTAGCTCATCAGCATTTAAAGGGTACCACCACCCCAAAATAATATCCTAATGAATGAAAGGTAACATCTTTAGTAGTCCATTCCATCAACAAGTTCACAAAAATATGTTTCCAGAAGAAAACAAATTAATTGGAAAACGCATCACCATTCTAAAGCATGCGTTCATGGGTCTGTATGTACAAAGACTACTATGTCCAGAGCGAACACATCGTCCGGGATTCTATTGTCTCCAAACGTACGCGTGAATATCATTGGCGCACTCGCAAATGTTTGGCCCGTACGGAACCAGGAAATAATAGTGGTTCCGTACTAAGTGGTGGTAATTTATTGCTTTGTTTATGAATTTAGACAACCCTTTGCAAAATGTTGGGTATCTATTTGATATCACAAAACGGTACCAAAACATATAATTATGTGTTGTTCTTTGCCTGGTGGTCCCCTTTAAGACATTCCACTCAATGAGCAAGATCATTTGATGGAAGCAACAATTAAAGATCTTCTGTCAACTTACATTTATACTCCAGTAACAATGCCCTTTAAAGGGATAGTTGAGTTCTGGTAAGGAGAGTACAGTTTTGGTGAAACTGAATTTTAGTAACCAAAACCTGCATCATTACATTACAAACTAATAGTTATAACTTTATTTTTTTAAATTTATTTATTCTCCACTCATGGGATGGATTGCCCTTGTCAGCTACAAGCTGTTTTTCAAAGGGGTCCAGGAAAGGAACACAAAACTAGAAAGGAACACAAAATTACAAATGACGTAGTAAAGATCATGTTATCATTCAAAAAGAGCCGTTAAAACGTAAGAGGGCGCTCTCTAAACACTCATCGGTTTCAACCATTTTGAATAAAATATTGTGCATGTGATGCTTTGCTGAAATAGTGATTAGATAGAGAAATAACCAACAACTATTTAAATACCTATTTTGTAACTTTTTGAAAAGAGGAAGCATTTTTAAAAATTGTTAACGGCTGGTTCAAAATTCTCTAATAAACCTGGGGACCCAGATTTATTACAAATTGTTATATTTATGGATATTTCAGCCGTCTCTGAACCGATTTTGATCAAACAAAGATGATTTTATTATTTAAATATTATGCTCTTTCAAATTTTACACTCAGTTTTTCATTACCTCACCAAAAAAATAAGTAGTCTAGCGCCCTCTCTACCAAAACTCAACTATCCCTTTAAGGGCAATATATGACTGATCGTAATAAAAAATACTGAACATTTCAAAACAACCAACCAATGGATTGATGTGTCTAGCTAAGCATAAGATAACATTCCTCTCAGTGAGCAGGGTGGAGTGATGTAAGTGACAAAAAGCTTTTATCATCTCATTAGACCTCTAATATTTAGCCCCTAACTCCAGGGCCCCGTTGCAGAAAGAGATGCAATCGATTGTACATTAAGTTACAATTAATTGTAAGTCAGACAGTTTGTGCGTTTTCAACCAATCAGATTTGCGCATTTAGAACACATGATCTGACTTACAATCAATTGTAACTTGCAACGGGGCCCAG
This sequence comes from Echinarachnius parma, assembly GCA_037951105.1. Taxonomy (NCBI): domain Eukaryota; kingdom Metazoa; phylum Echinodermata; class Echinoidea; order Clypeasteroida; family Echinarachniidae; genus Echinarachnius; species Echinarachnius parma. The sequence goes on from JBAMJV010001751.1 coordinate 7,750, forward strand.
TTGCGACATCCTTAAGAAATATTGTAGAGTTCAGAAACAGTATGCATCTGATTGAACACCATGTACATACATCTTTAACCATCTATTTCAGTTCATTTTTTTCTCGAAACAACAAGCGATGTTTTGCTGTGTCTAGCTGTGCAAGACATTTGTTCATTTGATGGAAGCGACAATTAAAGATCTTAATTCTGTCATCTCATCTCACTTACATCTCTTAACTCCAGTTATAATGTCCTTTACAAATACTGAAGAGTTCGGTATGTAAACATTTATCCCTATGTACTCGGCCGACAGATTGCCGTGTCTAGCTATAAGCATGCTTTCCACTCGATGAACAAGTTGGAGTGATGTAAGTGACAAAAAGCTTCTATCATCTCACTTTGTCTAGACAATTAGCCCCTTACTCCAGGTGCAACGCCCCTAAGAAATATTGAAGTGTTCGGGAACAGTATGTAACTGATTAAACCACAACATATTCAAGTTATGGCAGTGGTGTAGCGGGAGGGGGCCTTCATGTTACGTGCCCCCCCCCCCCCCCAATAATTGAAATAAAACAATAACAAACATAACAAGAAAATCCTTTACAAATTAAAGAAGTACATAAGAGTGCTCCTCCCCCCATCCCCAAATTAGTCAGACAACGCTACACCACTGAGTAATGTTTTTAAACAACCAGCCGACAGATTGCTGTGACTAGCTGAGCATAAGACATTCCAGTCGATGAGCAAGTTGGAGCGATGGAAGTGACAAAGGCCTTTCATTATTTCAATCGCGGATGGAGTACTGGTAATATGTGTTAAAATAGCACATTCTTTATAAATATGACTCTGAAGGAAGTACAAAGACTATTGAAGCCATTTTTTTGGTGTTTTTTGTGTTTTTAACTTTCATTTCGTCCAAATTTTATCCGCCAAATAAATTTGCATAAATTAGTGAAAATAAAAAAATATAGAAAAACAAAGAAAATTATTCAAACTCTATCTCCTCTCATGTTTATTACTGGATTGAAGCCAAATTTGGCTGGTATGTTATCCAACTATATCTCCATGATATGATGAAAGGAATTTTGAAAATATGCATATTATTTGAATAATTAATTAATTATGCGAATTACCAGATTTTCATTAAAAAAACTTGAATTTTTTGAAATATTTTGGAATGTGATAGGGCTATCAAAAAAAGCCATCATCATATTGTACAATGGTATGAACCCAACATCCTGTCCAATTTTTAGCCCAATTGAATGATAAATAGTGAAGTTTTTAGGGAAAATGTGTGAAAAAATGACTTTTTACAGAAAATGCATGTAAAGATAACCATTATCCATTGCACGTGTACACTAACGATATGCAAATATGATGTTTGAATGCATTTATAGTTATTTCTCAGGGCTTTTCATGCTGGATTCATGTTGAGAAGACCATAAAGCTAAAAAAAAAAAAAACTTCAATTTTTTTTGGGATTACCAGTACTCCATCCTTAAAGGGACTTAGTAACATTGTCCAAATCTTCAAAATAAAATTGTAATTCTAGCGGTTCCTTTATACCTTGTTGTATTCGTATTAACAATAAAATCATGGGACAGCTTTCGGTTTTTCAAATTTCCCTTTCATTACAAAGATATGTATGATTGAAGTATTTAGATAAGAAAATCTCCGGGCGAGATTTTCATCCCTGTACAAAGTGAATGCAGTGAGTTGGTGAATATCACCCAATATCACTTTGCATTTTCGCTCATTACTTGGCCATACATTGTCCATTTGACCTGAAATTTTCACACAATACCCTGAGGACATATGAGATAACAACAGTATACATTGCATCAACCATTCATCAGTTTTTGCACATCTCAACAAAGTTACTAGATCCCTTTAAAGGGATCTAGTAACATTGTCCAAACCCACAAAACCCACAAAACTTAATTAGAACTCGAATGGTTCTCACATCCTTCATTTTATTTGTATTACCGATAGAAGCATGGATTATGGAATATGCTTTTGGTTTTCCTTATTTCTATTTCATTATAAAGATATGTATGATGGAAATGTTTAGATTTATAACTTCACGTATCTATACTGGATAGTTATAACTGTGTACAATGTTAGTGCAATGAGTTAGCGAATGTCACTTTGCATTTTTGCTCATTACTCGGTTATATATGACATTCATTTACCGTGGAACTTTCACACATCAATCAGTAGACACATATCAGATCACAGAAATCATTTGGCAATTTTTTCACATGTCAACAAAGTTTCTAGAGCCCTTTAAATATTTTTAGCCCAATTCTCAGGTCACGATGCCCTTAAGGAATATCAAATCAGAACATGATCTAGATTTGAGGATATGAAATCTAAGATGGGGCACATTTGGGTAATAACCATGAAGAGATCTATCTATCTATAAGTACTCCAATTAAAATTCCTTCAAAAAATATGATTCAAAAGAGGGCAATGAACCAACATTCTGGGTGGATATAAAAAGTGACATTTGCGGTGCTAATGATTTTTCTTAAACCCCCCCCCCCCCCCAAAAAAAAAGGTGTTCCTTTCCTTATTTAACCAATAGCCAAACACAAACCCTAACCATAATCTTAAATTCAAATCAAACCCTAACCTTCACACATTTCCAGTCATTTATTGCTGTCTTACGCGTGGAATTGGACAAAAATTATGGCCAATGTTGGTACAAATTCTTTTCACTCATTATCCAACATCCCCACTAACGATTACCCCCAAAGTAAATGTCTAGTCAATCTGCCATTATCCAATGTTCTGGTTTGCTCTGATCCCACTCCAGATACAAAATTTCCCTTGAGGAATATATTTTAATCCAATCCCAATCATGTAGCCACTAAAGTAATTGCATGGCATGATTCTTAAAGTGACCTTGTAACTTTGTTGGCATGTGCAAAAAGTGATGAAAGCTTGATAAAAATGTGTAGGTTGTGATGTGATATATGCCTATTGCGTAATGTGTGATGAACACTTCAATCGTAAATATCTTTAAGGGAAATTTGAACAAGAACGTCAATGACGTAGCGCTCATCCGCCATCTCGCAACATCAAATATCGCAAATTTCATGTGGTACACTTTTCAACTGGTCAAAAAATAAAATTTGATGCCCTGGAAGGGACATAAAAATTAAAAAATTAAAAATTAGAGTGAAAAAAATATAAATTTGACGCCCCGGAAGGGACATGGGGAAAAAAACACACAAAAAAACACACAAAAAAAAAAACAAAACAAAAAAAACAAACAAACAAAACAAAACAAAAACAAAAAAAATTTAAATTAAAAAAATTAAAAAATTTAAAAATTTAAAAATTAAAAATTACCATAATTAATGAATGGAGAAAGATTTCAAAATTCTGTGTAGAAGGACGGACGGACGGACGGACGGACGACGGACGCCACGCCATGGCATAAGCTCATCAGGCCCTTCGGGCCGGATGAGCTAAAAACTAAAACCTGTTTCATGCTTCTATTAGTAATATGAATACAACAAGGTATGAGAGAATGATCGAGTTCTAGTTAATGCTGTAAAAGGTTTGAATCCAGAAAAGGTAATAGGACCTTCTAGGATTACAACCATGGACAACCTCATCAACTACAGCTACTGGAAGTCTACAGAGGATGGGGTTCAAAAATCACCCCTACTGCAGCTATACCAGTGAAAAAATTACCGAGGCCTTGGGGCAATATGGCCTCCGAAATGCAAGAAAGAGCCCCCGAAAATCATTCAGTGTAAAAGAGCCCCTCAAAATGATACAGTTCAATGCAAATCAGATTTTCGAGTGTCATTTTCATGCAGGCAAACGTGAAAAGTAGCCCCTGAAAAAAAAAAACAATTGTAATTTTTTCCCTGAGCTGTATAATATCGTTTTCAAGCCTTTGGAATCATGAAGACCTATTTCCACAATTTCTATAAATACAGCAGAATGAATAAAAAAATAACTTGTCAACATTTTTTTCTTTTCAATATTGTTGATCATCCAAATCGATTGCTAGCCAAGCACGAACTGCCTTTTCAATAGCATGAATGGTACACAATGTATTGTATGTACAGATATATTTGATTTTGAACAAACAAATTACTACTGGCATTTTGCCTCTTACGAGAATTAAATGGCAATACATCGTGAAAAGTAAAATGTATGAGACAGCATTATGTATTTTTTTACTAACGACATATGACAGAATGAGCAATGATGTAAAGCAAATTTGGTAGCTTGCAGGACTCTGAAGAAGATTGATCTATAATCATGCATTGTGCTGCAATTATGCCAATTGATTGGTGGATTTGTCACATGTGTATCCTAAGGCTTAAACTCGCTATTAACATTATTAAAGAGTAGTAAGGAATACCATTTTCATAGTGGCCTTACCGATGAAAATACCGATTGAAAATACCGATGGAATTTCTTATGTAAACAACGATGAAATCGCCATGGTGGAGGGGGAATATATCGTTTTCAAGCCTTTGGAATCATGAAGACCTATTTCCACGATTTTCATAAATACAGCAGAATGAATAAAAATAACTTGTCAACATTTTATTCTTTTCAATATTGTTGATCATCCAAATCGATTGCTAGCCAAGCACAAACTGCTTTTTCAATAGCATGAATGGTACACAATGTATTGTATGTACAGATATATTTGTACAGATGTACAGATGTACAGATATATTCCGGCCTTGTGCATCCACCGGCCGGAAGTGAAGAATAAGTGAAGAAGTCCACTATACTTTCAATAAATTTGTTAGTGATCCGTTTTGAATATTGTTCTGTTCATCATTTGGTTTTATAAATATATGCTTTATAATTTAAACATATTATTATAACGATGTACAGTACATGAATTTGATTTTTTTTCTTCAAACCTTTATATTCATGCAACATACAAGTAAAACGATTCAATTTATACGTAAACAAAACGTCAACAAAAAACACGTGCACGATACTCGAGGTTCACCTTACACGAGCTATATGCTGGCGCAGCATAATATTATCGCATGCCGTGTTCCGAAAAAGTGCGCATTACACTGCTTTAGCCGGAACAAGACCATTTTCATCGGTATTTTTCACCCGAACCATTTCATGCGGCCCGTTTCATCGGAGTGACGCAGATAGAAAGAGAATTTCTCCTACTCTAAAGTAGGAGAATTTAATCGCCTATTTCTCTTCTTTTCATCGCCTATTCTATCAGCTTTTTCTCCTCTGTACCATTCACAGTGGCCGTTTCATCGGATGCGTCCGGACGCATCCGATGAAAAGTCTGCCAGCATGAAAACGGTATAAGAGTGATTTTCCTGAAGCCCATTCTGTACACTTCCAGTAGCAAGTTGACGATTAAGGTTGTCCACCTAGGTTGTGATCCTAGAAGATCCTATAGATACTATTTTAGGGTGCCCACTTTTCACAACATTCTATGGCTGTAAAACCCATTTTGGCCCCTAACTATATCATGCCATAATAATTCAATGGGCACATCTGAACATACATCTACATAGAACTGACCCCAAGTATAAAACCAGAACGTCAATGACGTAGCGCTCATCCGGCATCTCGCAACATCAAATATCGCAAATTTCATGTGGTACACTTTTCAACTGGTCAAAAAATACAAATGTGATGCCCTGGAAGGGACATAAAAATTAATTTAAAAAAAATTAGAGTGAAAAAAATATAAATTTGATGCCCCAGAAGGGACATGGCAAAAAAAAAATTTAAAAAAAAATAAATAAATAAATTTTAAAAAATTAATTTTAAAAAAATAAATAAAAAATAAATAGAAAAAAAAAATTAAAAAAATAAAATAAATAAATAAATAATAAAAATAAATAAATAAATAAATAAATAAATAAATAAATAAATAAATAAATAAATAAAAAATTACCATAATTAATTAATGGAGAAAAATTTCAAAATTCTGTGTAGAAGTTTAGTGTACCAAAGTTAGCTCTATCAGATAAAGCAAACCAAATCAAAATCGGTCGAGAAATGAAGGAGAAGAAGCATTTTTTGTGATTTTTGTAATAAATTTGCATAAATTACCATAATTAATTAATGAAGAAAAATTTCAAAATTCTGTGTAGAAGTTTAGTGTACCAAAGTTAGCTCTACCAGATAAAGCAAACCAAATCAAAATCGGTCAAGAAATGAAGGAGAAGCATTTTTTGTGATTTTGAATAAATTTGCATAAATTAGCATATATAATGAATTTCACAATTCTGTGTAGAAGTTTTAAATCCCCCTCCTAGCCCTATCTTATGAAACAATCAGAATCAAAATCGGTTGAAAAATAACGAAGAAGAAGCATTTTGAAAACTGTGGACGGACGGACGGACGGAAGGACGGACGGACGGACGACGGACGCCACGCCATGGCATAAGCTCATCGGGCCCTTCGGGCCGGATGAGCTAAAAACACAATCTTGGGCCCTGCTGCAGAAAGATTTGCAATCGATTGTAAAGTTGCAATTAATTGCAAGCCAGATCATGTGACTGCATGCGCAAATCTGACCGATTGGTTCAAATTTGCATATTTTCTGACTTGCAATTAATCACAACTTAAAAACGATTGCAACTCTTTCTGCAACGGGCCCTGAACTGATTAAAAATAGAAAGTACTTAGAGCATTGAAACACATTTATCGATTGGAGTAAAAGAAGAAAAAAGAAAAAAAGAAGAAGAACAAACATTAACATAACTCAGGAACACTGAAACACCACATGTGAAGAAAAAGAAGAGATTTAACATGAAATATAATTTCTTAATTGATTTGCTTGAAAATTTTCTGCAACACATGGTAGAAAATAAATTTGTAGCTATTGATTATAATGCAAGCTTGTACAGACAAATGATAATCAATAACATGAACAAATGCAGACACGTACACTTACACATTTAGCGCTTGCAATTAATTAAGAATTGAACAAGCACACAACTGTAGGCGGCTACAAGCTATCGCATAAATTAACACTTCTACAATTTATTTTCATGTTAACCCGTTCGGTTCCCTAAGAGATTCTGAAATTTACACAGACTTTGCACACAACCCACCCGCTTCTTGTACTTAGTCAAGGGGTTAACACACACACACAAACACACATAAATACAGACAAATACCTACACATGTGGACATACAAAGTATGCATTCAATTGAACAAACACACAATATTATACAAGACACATGCCTACAGGCTACACAAACACATAAATACATATTGTACAGTATACATGTATTATATAAATAGACAATAATTAATTCTTCCCATTACAAACACACTGTACATATAAACAAAAACACACAAACACACCCACACACACATATACAACTAGTAATGTACATTCTCACCAGGACACAGGCACACACCCACGCAATATACACACATGTCAAACAGTATTTTACATATTATGTACATCAATGTAAAGTCTAAAAAGAGTGGCTACCAGACTCAACAAATACAATCTCTTGAAATTGAAGAAAGCAAGCACACAGTAACATGATCCAATACACACCTAGATAAATGCAATCCATGTGGGTTCAATGCACTTTTCACCAAGTTTCAAATAACACTACAGTGGAACCTCTTTAAAACGAGCTCTGTTTTAACGAGATACCTGACATAGCAAGGTAATTTCACAGGTCCAGGTTCTACCGTAAAACTTTGCCTATAGGCGGTACTGATTCAATAGGGTTGTCTCAACTTTACATGATTATGCTATCATGAATATTCATTAAGACCTGCTCGAAGATCGTTGACAAAGGGCTAGATACATATTCATTATACTAGATCCTTGTGGACGCGGCTGGGGCTGTTGATTAATACCTGCTAATACTGTGAGATAGCAGCGCCTATAGGCAAAGTTTTACGGTATGTATCATCTTATTGTTTTTAAGCCCTGATACAACAAGATATCTGATATATGTGACTGGCTATATAGCAAAACCCTGCACTTGTCGGTAATTCATGGTTTGAAGAAATGGGCATATTAAGTTCACATATTATGTGTGTAAAAGACTTATGATTGTAAAATTAAAACATATCATATCTTCACTAATTATTGACCAATTTGATAATTAGAACAAAGCATCAAATGAAAGCTTGCGATGAGTCCTTTCTTATGCTATGAAAATCAACATTTTGATTTTTACGGACAAGTGCCGGGTTTTGCTATAGCCGGTAACATATTCACTGGATCCTAGGTGCTAATGAGGTTTTACTGTATCACATGCACAATGAATCATGCCCCCATATCAAATTTTATTCAAGCTCTAGTTGTTCTTTCCTATCTGTGTCTGAAATTACTCCTTTTTTTAAAACTTCAATATTACAATCGGGGACTGGTTTTAATTACAACACAGATATTTGATACCATTCCGATATTCAGTACTAAACAAAACACAAAAAAGAAGTCAAAGAATTTAAATCAATTTTTGCCTAAAATGAAATGGCCCTTAATTTAATAGCACTTTTTAATTTTGTAATGCAGATAGAACATATTTTCTTGAAACTTAACTGGACATGCAGAAATATGCCCAGAGGTTGTTGTTTTCCCCCTTTATTTGGGGGTGGGGGGATTTATGGGAGTAATTAGTTATCAGTTCCCAGTCTTTCATTTGGACCAAGATAATCAGTATCTCTCATGTCTCTCATGTCTGTCAAACTGCCTACTTCCAACTTCTTAAGATTGCCGCGATACGACCACTCCTCACCCGTGCTGCAGCAGAGAGCCTCATCCACTCCCTAATAACATCCAGATATAACGAGGTAAATTCACTGGATCCTAGGTGCGTGCTATAATGAGGTTTCACTGTATCACATGCACAATGAATCATGCCCCCATGATATCAAATTTTACTCAAGCTCTATTTCTTTCCTATCCGTGTCTGAAATTACTCTTTTTTTTTTTTACTTTAATATTACAATCGGGGACTGGTTTTAATTACAGCACAGAAATTTGAGACCATCCCGATATTCAGTACTAAACAAACACAAAACAGAAGTCAGAGAATTTTAAGCATTTTTTGCCTAAAAAAGAAATGGCTCTTAATTAGCACTTTATCATTTTTGTTTTTTCCCCTTTATTTTATTTGTTGTTGTCGGGGGGGGGGGGGGGGTGGTTATGGGAGTAATTAGTTATCAATTCCCAGTCATTCATTTGGACCAGGATAAACCTACTGTCATGGAAGGACTTATTTCTTGATTTGAAATTTAAGTTTGACACTTGTAATAAGACTAGAAGGAAATAGTTCGGGGAAATAACATGTGTATTGTGTATTGAACGGGAAGACAATAGTTTGTTATCAACGTAATAGCAGTTCGATTACAGTAACGACAGTCGCTAACAGTTAAGCAGTTTGCGAGCAGTTTGCTTGCAGTTCCAGCATTTCTATGTTGAGATGGGAACTCTTATATTCCTTAAGGAATCATTCCACACAGTTGTTGAATTTTGTTTTGTAATGATGATCCAAGACTGCGTCACAATAAAGGAACCAACTTTGAGTTAAACAGATGTCTCCTTTGTTTCATCATTGAATTGCAACAACGTGTTTAAGCTAGAACTCGCACAAGTTCTTTGAGTCCATATATCCATATCACCTACAACACCGCTTCACAATTGCACAACCTTGGTAGAAAGTCAGATTGGTGCTTGTAAGATCAGTGGTATACAATTCACCACTGTCTGTCTTCATTCAAATAAAGAAAACAAAATTAAAAACAAAACAAAATTAAAAACAAAACAAAGAAAAATAGGTGTTTGCCCGGAATTGAACCCAAATCCTCCAAATCACTAGACCAATGCTTTAACCACTGAGCCACAACCACTTCCCCCACACCATGAAATCAAGATGTACAGGAATACATTCTAAAGGATCAAATCATAACCATGCATGGATAACATCTTATAATCTGTTTAAAACCATGACCTCACTGATCTACAGTCAATGCATACTGAGGAAGGATTAAAATCATAACCATGCATGGATACAATCTGAATCTGTTTCAAACAATGAAATCAATGATCTACAGGAATACATCTAAGGATTAAAATCATAACCATGCATGGATAAAATCTTAATCCATTTCAAGGACCTGTTGGCAGGGGACTGAGAATAAGCTCTATCTCGGACTGGTTTCTACTGGGTTCTCCTCTCAAAAATCAATTTCTAATGTTCAGCTGTTATGAAGAATTACAATCTTACCATATTGTGTGGCAACAAGTTTTTCCTCTATAAATAGATTGACATTAACTTTAGGGCTAACTTTCACCTTTGGTCTGTGGTGCATTATTAAGTGTACACATTTTAATACATATTATCACTTAAGACTTAAAGGAGAACGAAACGCTAGAAGTTTCACTTGCTGTTACTGATAAGTGCATAATTCCTGTCACTTCTATTTCATCTTGGTTATCAATAATAATGAAAATAATAAATGTTTTTGAAACCCCTATCAACTGTTTTGACTGAACACTGGAGGCTGCCATGTTTTCTAACTGTACCATATGGAACGTCATCGGAGCGCATCTGAGTGTGCACTAACAAAAGCAGGTTATGTAAATGCTGTTGTTGAATCTGCTGCTATGTCAGTGGTTACGTAACCAGCTTTTGTTAGTGCAAATAGTCAGATTACGTTTTACGTGGTACAGTTGGAAAACATGGCAGCCTCCAGTCAAAACAGATTATAGTGGATTAAACAACATTGATTATTTCCATGTTGTAAGTGATACCCAAGAGGAGTATGCGACTAGAAATTATGCACTTATCAGTAAAAGTGAGCAAAAATACCAGCGTTTGGCTCCCCTTTAAATTCCGAGGGGGAAATTAGTATAACTTAATATCCCTAATAAATTGAAATCCCACAAAAAGTTGACATTTTAATGTTGGTACTATATCCAGTAAAATGTTAAACCCTACTCATGGAAAACATAAATAGTGTTGATTTTTCCTTTTTTTAATTATGCATTTAAGGATCTAGACATGACTATGAGTGCAAGGATCCTATCTATTTGAAAGCAACAATCAGACAACTAATGCATCACATGTCTCTATAGATAGACACCAAGGATTAAGACATTAGTGCTAATTGATGGTGATTAGATGGTGTTTACAAAAGGGCTTCTAACCTCATCAATTAGGTCCAGTTAAAAGGACAGCTAAATGAATGCTGACTTGGTGGCTTACTTGATGCTTTGATGCAATAATCGCTTTGGCAGCTCGTACAGGAAACCATCATATGGATGATGTGATGAAGTGTTGTGTGCCAAAAGGAGGTGCAGAGGTGTAATACCATTCCCCGCTATTTACCATACAATGGGGGTATCAATATAGTACTGGTATGGATTATATAGCCAAGATGATGGCCCCATCATATAATGTAATGTATATTTCCTCTTAGGAATCACAAATAATGGAAATAATCCATGTTTTTGCTCGAGACCACTATCTTCTGCTATATATGTACTTCCCACTGGAGGATGCCACTCAGACTGTACTCAGATGATGTAGCAGCAGACATAACAATTAGGAGGGTTATGTGACCACAGTTGTTGAGTTCACTGCCATGTTGCTGGTTACATAATATACCCCCTTTTTTGTGCCCCATGTCAAGTTGTCATGTAAAAACATAATTTTAGAACTAATTAGAACTCTCTCAGCTGGATCAAATCTAGCCCTTTAAAGGGACTTAATTAGTAACATTGTCCCAATCCTCAAAATAAAATGTTAATTCTAGCGGTTCCATCATATTAACAATAAAATCATGGGACCGGTTTCGGGTTTTCAAATTTCCCTTTCGTTACAAAGATATGTACGATTGAAGTATTCAGATAAGAAAAACTCCCCCGGAGTTTTTCTTACCGTGTACAAAGTGAGTGCAGTGAGTCAGTGAATATCACTTTGCATTTTCACTCATTACTTGGCCATGCAATGTCCATTTGACTTGAAATGTTCACACAATACCCTGTGGACATATGAGATAACAGCAATATACATTGCATCAACCCTTCATCACTTTTTGCACATGTCAACAAAGTTACTAGATCCTGTTCATGATTATTTGATGTTGGTATAACACGCGTCCCCCTGTAGACCCCAGTCTGAGTATTTGGGGGACCATGCATGTCCTGAATGGGTAATTTAACCCCCTAGCTTACGAGATATAACATTTCCCCATAGTAATTACATGAGCTACACTGGGTTCCCATGTAGTAAATGGGTTATGTTTTGTCCACTTGATCAGCCATCCTCAACTAATTAAGCGGTTGTTTGCAATTTAGTTACCGCAACATTATCGTCCCATGGGAAATTATCAATGTATGCATGCATGTTTCTTGGTATCCTAGCTCTACTGCGTCTCCATTTTAAAGGGATGTAGTAACTTTGTTGGTGTTCAAAAACTGATGAAGGGTTCATAAAAATGTGTATTTCTGTGATCTGATACATGTACGTCCACTAAGTGATGTTTGAAATTTCCAAAGTAAATGAGTTGTCATATGAATGAGTATAATGAGCGAAAATACAAAGTGATATTCACTATCTCATTGTGCTGCGTTTGTTCACAGTCAAAATTATCCACTAGAGAATTTCAAATCCAAACACTTCAATCATACATATCTTTTTGAACGAAATAGAAATTTGGAAAACCGAAACCTGTTCCATGCTTCGTAATACAAATACAATGAAGTATCTAAGAACCGCTTGAGTTCTAAGTAAAAATTGTGTGGATTTTGAAAATGTTACTAGGTCCCTTTAAAGATCAGATCGTCACGAGTGGGACTATATGAAATGCTACACAGCGGTTTGCCATTTATTTAAACCAGGCTAGTTTGTGCGCACTCAATAACACTGAGCCAGTGCATTTTTTTGCAGCGTGGGCAGGGCATTTGTAAGATGACACCCCACGTCTGGTTTACAATTCAGAAATACTTTCTAACGCCTGGGTAGCGATAGAGGAACAACTAAGGATAAACAGGCTGGGTTTTGAACCCCTAAACTTTGCACAGAGGCTAGAACCAATGATCCAATCTACCACAATTATTCCCCAACTGCTTCTGTATTAGTTTTAAATGTATTTATAACTTTTAATGTCAAATGGGTACTAATTATAGTTAGTCACTGCAGAATGTTGGATATTTCCAAAAATAGTAAGCTGTCGCCAAAAAAAATGCCTTTCATCGGTTAACCTATATTTAGCGTTCCCTTTTTTCCACATGAACAAATGGTAATGCACATATTGTGCAGGTGAATTTTCCATTAAAAATGTTCTATTGGAAGCGATTTCATTCATGTTTTTTTGTGGACACAATACCGACAGAAACAAAATGATTGCTGTTATAAAAGTTCTAGCATGTGTTTCTACAGTATTTAGAATTGCATACTAGCAATATTCATTCTTTGGTGCACAAAACGGTTAGCTGAGAGCTACAAATAAATGATAGTTTTGAACTATAAAGACGGTCACTTACAAACGGTTATAACCCTTTTCACTGTACAGCGCTACTAATTACATGATCAACGCACACAGCTCTTTGAATTGATCAAGGACACGAGAGGGTTCAACCGGAATTAAATCGGCAATAATATAATAACTGACATATCAGCGGGCATTTATTTGGCTATGAACGGTCGGTCGGTCGGTTGTAATGCATCCATTCACTGGTGTAACGTTTAGTTCATTACCGTCGCCCGACCAATCATGCAGTCCAAGCCAATAAATCTTAATGAGTACCAACCCAATTTGATTTTTTTTTAATTACTTCTGGACATCACATTATATATCTTAACGTAGCAATAATTGATGCCTATACATACTACACAAGTTCTACAGTTATGGAATCATGCAGCAGATTAAATAAATGCACAGTGTATAAGCCACCATTCATTGTATGTTGATGGATGAAATTTTGGACAATTATCTCCATCATTCATCCCTAAAGAGCTAAATCTAGAACAAAATCGTAAATGCTCTTGATCATCTGATTTCATCTGCTTATTACCAAGCCATCCATCCATGAAATGGCAAATTAATAGTGGTCAAGTACGGGCAAGTAATTTAGCAGAGCTACCGACATTGAAATTCAATTTTTGTTGAACACATTTTCTCATGTAACATTTTCATTAATATGTATAACTTTTTAAATGTCTAATGAATATAATTGTATACATGTATGTTATTAGTAATTTTAACCATTAACTTTCTGTTGTAAAAAAAACGTGGTTGAATATACCTTGTACAATTCAGACACTGGGCTGCCAAAGATGTATATTATGAATGACATCAACAAACCTAGATTGAATGGAATTGATTTCATTGTTTTCATACATTAAGCCCATCGAGTAAGTCTTTAGAGAAGTGCGCTACAAAAGTATTTCTACCATCATCATCATCATCGTCATCATCTGATCATCATCATCATCATCGTCGTCATCGTCATCGTCATCATCATCATCATCATCATCGTTATCGTCATCATCGTCATCGTCATCATCATCATCATCATCGGCGTCGTCATCATCATCATCATCATCATTATCATACCTGGAAGATTGCCATAATCCAGAAGGCATATTTCACTTTGGTCTCCGACTGGGCCTCCTCCAGCTCTTGCGCCTGGGACTTGGACGAGTCGACTTCTGCGGTACCTCCAAACTCGTCACTGCTCCGCACAAATATCGGCACCGAGGACTCGCTCTCATTGGAGACAAGCACCGAGCAATCCTCATTGAGGAGGAACGGCTC
>JBAMJV010001751.1:25000-135331 GCA_037951105.1 Echinarachnius parma
CCACCACCACCACCACCACCACCACCACCATCACCATCACCATCACCATCACCATCACCATCACCATCACCATCAACATCATCATCATCCTCATCATCCTCATCACCAATCATCATGGTCAACATCATTCACTCACCTGGAGGAAGGGTGACACAAGCTTGCCGTAGATCTTGAGGAGTGAGACGTTGGACGTGGTGTCGATGATGCCCATGAAGAACCCCATGATAGCCAGATTGACGAGGAGGATTGGAAGATTATGACACAAGGGTATCAAGGCGAGCGTGATGCCAATCATGGTGTTGGCGCCAAGCAATATAGGGTCCGGACAGTATCTGAAAGTCATCAATCAAGCAATTAGTTAATATCAACGGTGAAACAATCAAGCAACTAATCAATTGATATGCAACACAAATTATGGGGTTTAACAATGTCAGAGTCATCAAAGTTGAGGTACATACATACTAAATCAGGGTGTTGGCAATATTGGGTCAGCACTCCTCACAGTATATGAAAGTCAGCAAACAATTTTGTTTTAAACAATTACAAAATGGTTATTCAATCAAGCAATGAATATGCAAAGTTATTTGAAAACAGAGTCATCAAACTCAATTGAATCATGTTTTAAGTTTTAAGTTTGGAAGCCCTGTAGAAAGATGTGGACCTCTTTTATTTTTCATAAACATTCCAAAAATTATAAACCATGAAAATTGACCTCTGACCAACAAGGTATGCAGAACTCTGTAATAGCCAGAAATTGACTTAAAGGGGACCACCAGGCAAATAACAACACATACTTATATGTTGTGGTACCGTTTTGTGACATCAAATAGATACCCAACATTTCGCAAAGGGTTGTGTAATTCATAAACAAAGCAATTAATTACCACCACTTACGGAACCACTATTATTTCCTGGTTCCGTACGACCCAAACATTTGCGAGTGCGCCAATGCTATTCGCGCATACGTTTGGAGACAATAGAATCCCGGACGATTCGTTCACTCTGGACAAAGTAGTCTCGTACATGCAGACCTGTGAACTCGTGCTTTAGAATGATGCGTTTTCCAATTATATATTTTTTCTTCCTGGAAACATAATTTTGTGAACTTGTTGATGGAATGGACTACTAAAGATGTTACCTTTCTTTTATAAGAATATTACTTTTGGGTGATGGTACCCTTTTTAAACTCCCTTCTTACTCCGGCCCCACCCTACTATACAGTGATTTATTTGTGAATTCTAATAATTGAAAGTTATCAATATCAACCAGTGGCATAGCGTGGTCGGACTGATTGGGGAGGCACGCAAATTATTGCCAACACACCTTATCTTATGTCATGATTTCTTTATTTTTCACAGAATATCCCCTTATGTTTTCTACTGTTTTCATCAAATTATTGGGGGGGGGGGGCATGTGTTCCCTATTAAATGCTTGTAAACACTTTTTTTCAAAAGAGGTTCTTTAAATAGTTGTTGATGGTGTATGTCAAATTTTAGGACAATATTTCTGAGTACACAACAAAATATTTCTGTGTACACAACAAAAGAAGTATGCAATCAGAGAGCTGCACCCACGTGCAACCTTTGGCTTTTTGATCAAAAGGAAGTTGTCTTTGTTATACAACAATCGTGCAAATACGTCATTTTTCTTGAACTACAATGTGCATGTAGGTCACATTTTAGACAGGTATTCACAAATATTGATATTGAACTATTTTGGAAATGTCAAGTGCTTCATTAAATTTATAATGCACTTTCAGATGTTGAATATTACTATGACAGTCAAAGAGGGCCTGACCTATTGGTCCTGGCAATTTTAATTTATAAAAAAAAAGAAGAAGTGTCCAACAATTTATCAAAGGCCGTATCACAAACATGGAGCTACATGCATCAGGCTAGAGTGAACAAGAACAAAGATTATTGTTAGTCCATAATAGTTTGATCTTTTAAAAACATTTTTTTTTTTTTTACTGGAGACCAAGTGTATGGAATTTAAAGTGGGTATATCATAAATATTTGAGGGGTTTACATTCTTTAAAATAGGATAAAACCATATAACTAATTCAAGTTATCTTTTTGGTACGGTACCTTTTTCTTAAAATTCCATGAAATAACATTTTCGGGCCAGTAAATTTGTCTTTCGTGCCACCAGAAATGGGGAAGAAATTATGTTACTATCCCGACTGGGCCACTGACACAAAAGGTAAGTGTGGAGCCCTGCTTTTTGTATTATGTTTGTAGTGAAAAGACCTCCAAACTTTCGTCAAAGATTAATATCAGCTTCGTACTCGCGTTGGACAATCCGAAGTGGAAGGACTGAATACATTGAAGACACTGCTGAAGTGAACAAACACCCTGAAATGTATTTAATCATTAACTCTGCAATGTGAAAGAGATTCTTTTAGTAGTCTAGCAGAAACAGAAGTCTAGTTACTTATGTACAGCATACTAAGAATTCAACCAGTGTACCCCTTACTTAAGAATATTAATTTGCTCTAACATATACTGCAATAAAAGTCTATAATTATCATTGAAACTTTAGTTGATAGAATGAAAAAAATCTGCATTTGGATAGTGGAATAGTCTACTAAGTTGGGGGTGTTGGTTCTCTTTTATAGCACAGAGGAAGTCAAGGTACAATTGAAGCACAGTAACCAAAGAATGTGTGACTACTGTTGACAAATTACTCAAATGTCATGCCGTCAGATTTGCTATAATAGTTAATCTGTTTCACATTGTAATCAGGGCGATCCAATAAAATACTTAGTATAATGGCATGTTCTGAATAGATGGCAGTGACATAGATACTATTAACATTTAAAATCCTACCTGTGTCCATAGTATGTATTGTTGCACTGCCAAGCATGCATTTTGAATGATCTGCAGAGATGCTTCACTGTCAAATATCATGTCTCCACACTAACTTTTTTCTGCAGTACATGCCTATTTGGGCAATTAACATATTTTCACATTTTACTAACTCGAACAGAAAATTCAATTGACCAAAAAACTCATGTGAATACAAATTAAATAGGCACTGTCAAATTTGTTTTTCATAGAACTCTATAGATCTATGCAAATTTACGGGGGCTCTTTTAAGATTTTCAGGGCGCTCTTTTGAGCATTTCGAGGGGTGCCCTGAGCCTCTGTTTATTTTGTTCACTGGTCTTGAATGGTTTGCACACCTCCCACACACAGGTATTTATCTTGACCAAATCTCTGTTAATGTCCTACAGTGTAACCAACAATTATTTGGACACCCTGAAAAATAGGAAACTAACTATTTTGAAAAATTTTCAAAAATGGTCTTATATTTTATCTTGCTTTCAACAAAGCAGCATCTAATAAACACATACAATTAATTTTAGGCAGCTTTTTACCAAACATTTTCTTCAAAATTTGTTCTAGATAGCATCATTTAAATTAAAGTGATTTGTTCAAGGTGTCCAAATAATTCTTGGGTACACCGTATGTACAGTTCATTACACACTATACTTGTACAAGTTTGTATTATTTTCCCCTATTTTTATTAATTCCACCTTGTTAAAATTCCTCAATTTTAATCATCTGCCTGACCTTGACTAGAGTACATATAGACACCAATTTAATGGTGCAAACAAACCTTATTATACGAGCTCAGTCAGCATAACTTTGTGCAAAATATAGCTTTTATTTGCACAAGGAAAACAAAAATGGTAGAGTGCGTCAGACACTGATAGTACACTAGTGTGCAAATAAATAGGGTGCGGATATCTTTCTGTGATATGTTCTAAAAACACACGCTCTGTGTTGTTGTACAAGTAGTATCACTTGTTATTTTAGATAATCAGCTTTTACCAAACTGAAAGAACTCGTCCCAATTGTTGTAGCACTGTCTAATTATTGTAACTACCATGGCAACATGTATATTGCTCCTTGTCGATTGGCTGATACCTTGTTAGTTATGTAGTTGGACATTTACAATAATTAGACAAGTTTTATAAAAACAGGGCCCTGAACTTGTCCCAAAAATTATTGGGCTTAGTGTAATTATTGCAATATTGTTAAAAAAATACAATTCTTATAAAGGCATTTTATGATTTTGTCTGGAAGTTTGTTTCCAATAACATGAATTTCTCAAATTTACAAGACATACCTGTTCAAATTCATGCAATGTCTCAAGTATTTGGGTGGGGTTTTCGGCGCTTGATACAATATATTATTATTTTGTTTAATCTGTATAATTTGTTAACCCATTGAGGACGAACAGATTTTGTTATAACATGCATTCTCCATTGACTCCTGCCCCAATATTTTCGGGACCAGTCCTGAACGGGTTAACAATAAGGCTGTCGATTTCGGGTATATTTACTACCCGGGACTCGCGATAATTTTTCGGGCGAGTCCCGGGTACCCGAAATTTATCCATTTGTTGATTTCGCTATAGGCATGACTGTCACGCCGCTGGGAAAACATGTTCATTCAAGTGACAAAAATGCAGCGCATTTATGACAATAAATCATCTTCTAAAATACAGCAAAGAGGGAAAAAGGAATGAAAAGAAAATGAGAGTGGGCAGATAACTCGGGCGTTCAAAAAGGGGACTTTTTGCTTTTTTTTCGGGATATCGAGTATCGATTTTTGCGCCCGGGACTCGACATTTTTCGGCGGGACCCGGGTACCCGGGACTCGTCAACAGCCTTAGTTAACAATCATTCCCATGTCAGCCTTTCACATTAAAGGGATCTAGTAACTTTGTCGACATGAGCAAAAATGCAAAGTGATATTCACTATAAACACATTGCACTGACTTTGTACACGGTTTCGACGATCCAGTGGATAATTTATCAACTGAACACTTCAATCGTAAATATCTTTTTAACGAAAGGGAAATTCGAAAAACCAAAACCTGTCCCATGCTTTTATTGTTCGAATACAATAAGGTATGAGGGAACCACTAGAATTCCAAATGGATTTTGAGGATTTGGACAATGTTACAATGTACCAAGTCCCTTTAAAGGATTTAATACCTTAGTTTCTGGTCATTACCCACTCATAATAATGTAACCTTTTTGTACTACTGATTATGACAATTCTATTAGTCTGGGTTTTTATTCCGTATCTGCTATATAATTGTTCATGCTTTAATTGTTTTCTTGAATGTTTATACTTAGCGAAATAAAAATGGAAAGGAAATTAAATAATTAATCATCAACTGAGCATATCAATATATAAGTATCATGTCACACTTAACATAAATTGTAAAGGGTGTAGTAACACGGCACCTGACATTATATTTACCAACTTATAATGCATGATTATCATCGCATAAATTATAACGAGCAAGTTTGTATACTATGGGAAATACTGCACCTGGAAAGAGTACATAATATGTCCATGGTGCCCAGATTTTACTCTAAAGCTAGTGTTTACATACATAGTAGACATCAGGGCTTAATGCCAGCTGTACACTTATATGCAACATAAAAGAGTAATTCAAGTTTAAACTGTCTAGAAACATGAATACATTTTTTTCTTCTCAAAATACACATTTAGTAGCCAAATGTGATGTCATACATGTACATACATTAGGGTAGAGAATGCCCTATATATGGTTTGTATTCTCCATAGCAACCAAAAAAATACTTTTTTTTTCACGAGGGCGATTTTGAAAATTTTGAGGGAAAAAAACGCCCTCGTGAAATTATTCACGAGGGCTATTTTGGGGCTCACGGGGGCTCTTTTTTTTTTTACATCGTTTTCACTGCTCAAGGGTCTAATAAATGATTATCATGATTTGATTTATCTGATTATGCCATGTTTGGTACGTTTCTGGCGCTTTCCGATCATGCAAAAAGATGTTTAAATAAAAAAATTAAAAATTAAATTTAAAAAAAGAAATCTTTTTTCTTTCTTTTTTTTTTCGCCCCCGTGCCGTGGCTCACGGGGGCGATTCGCCCTTTGCCCCCGTGTATTTTTTGGGTTGCTCCATAGACCCGAACCCTAGTATTTTCAGTTCCAGTCCTGAATGAGTTAACTAGTGTATTTCTTGATATACATACATGTACACTGTACAATGAAACAACAACATCATTTTGCACTGCATGGTGGTTAATGGTTATTTTAATGCCTATAGATGTAATGTATTAATTCAAAGATAAACAAACTTAAAAGGGTATAACATAGATATGATTTATGGGGAATGGATTTAATGGACTCTTATATTAAAGGTTGTTTTGTTTGAATCTGTATAAGGGATTATCATCCATCAATATGATTCAGTATGTTTATAAAAAGTAATCTATTCAGCATTTCATTTTATATAGTACTAATACAAATACAAACATCAAGTTGCAAGTAAAAAGCCCCATACCATAGTGAACCTCCCTATTATCTTGCATTACGATCATACATGTAGGTTGGTGTTTACGCGAATACAAACAAAAATATTTGTAGTTTTTGCTTCAAATGATTTGTGAAGCTTTCTTTTTAAAACCCAAGAGGAAAAGTTACATATCCCGGCGAGCCTCCCTCATTAAAAATTGCCCCTCATTACGTACATGTATCATAGGTTGGTGTTCAACGTCAATAGAAAGATGCACTCTTTTCCGGTTTTGCCTCGTTTGTTATTATAAAGCTCTCTAACCCAAAAGGAACATTTACATATACCCTGGTGAACCTCCCTGAATTGTCTCTTGTTACTATTATAGGTATCTACATGAATAAAAAGAATGCAATCTTTTCAGGTTTTGCCGTGCATTTGGTACTCTACTTTATTATCCGAGTATACAGTATACAGTATACAGCACAAATACTTGCATTATTAATTGATCAACCATAAAGTTATAAGGACTGATGGTTTCAACAATTTCTGCAGTTTGTTTTTCTTTTGTAACTTACACACACAATAGAATTATAACTAAATGGTTTAAACTGATTTTAAAGATAAAGTCACCGATCTGTAAACATTCTTTCCCCGGACAGGTCCATTTATCCCACCCTGAACAATTGTTGTACATAATTAATATACGGTAACTACATGTTCCACAGTACCGTATTACCCATAACAGGCCTGTAGACTACGTCTCTGTGAGCACTGTAACTCTAATTAATTAGCTTGATTATATTTGTGTTCTTATTTTTCAGTTCAAATGCACTAGTTAGCTAAAAGACAAACAAAAAGTAGACCAACAGAGCAACCTTTGGGGAAGAGTCAAAGTTTGGTAACTCCCATTACAAACAAGTATGGTTTTAATACATGTGTTGCATGTAGGTACCGTGGGGGAAGCTCATCAAAGTTTGATAACTTCCATTACAAACAAGTATGGTTTTAATACATGTAGGGTACCTTGAGGGAAGCTCGTCAGAGTTTGATAACTTCCATTACAAACAAGTATGGTTTTAATACATGTAGGTACCTTGAGGGAAGCTCGTCAGAGTTTGATAACTTCCATTACAAACAAGTATGGTTTTAATACATGTAGGTACCTTGAGGGAAGCTCGTCAGAGTTTGATAACTTTCATTACAAACAAGTATGGTTTTAATACATGTAGGTACCTTGAGGGAAGCTCGTCAGAGTTTGATAACTTCCATTACAAACAAGTATGGTTTTAATACATGTAGGTACCGTGGGGGAAGCTCATCAAAGTTTGGTAACTTCCATTACAAACAAGTATGGTTTTAGTTTCTCCTATAGATAAGGAGCCAACAGAGAATGAAGAAGAAAAACAGCATGACATTTTATTTCAGTTCATAATAAATGAAAAAGTAAACCAGAAAATTTGAATAAGATTTGACAAATAGCCAATTATTTGTATCCTCTTTCCCATGGCATCGCATTTGCCCACATGATTTTTATTATTATTCATTCCATATGGAACGATGACAGTAATTAATACTCTAATTTTTGCTCGATGTGAATTGATTACGCTGATTGTGTGCACAAGATGAGAGAAGAGCTGTGTGTATGGCTGTATATGTACCATATGTTAAGTCGCATAGTCCTCATTAATCTGCATTATAATATATTTTCATTAGGGCATAGGCAGATTAATGTTTAGTGTTCAATATGCTAAATAAAGTGGCTAAATTGTTTTACTTTATAATGTTTTGTAATTTAAGCATCTTAATACAATTTGTTTTATTTGTATGAGTTCTTAAATTAAACAACAAGTTTTAATTAAACTTTTTTTAAAGGCCTTATTGTTCCCAACAATGATTTTCCAATTGTAACATCTTCATGTTATTTTTTCAATAACATTTTTGAAGTCAAGTGTGTCAAGAAAAAAGAATGAATGAGAAACTTCAGACATTGAATGATATGTTGTGCAATTCACTTGACTTTTATACAAAACTTGTTTTGGAACACATGTACATTAGAAACTTCTTCATGATATATAAGTTTTAATTAGTTTTAAGTGGTTTCTGAATGAAAGGAATGAAATGACACATTATTTAATAAAATCTTGAGAAAGGCTTGTTGTTTTTATCAATGATTCTCCAACTATAACATGTTTGGAGGTGTCAAGAAAAAAGAATAAATAAGATAACTTCAGATAGATAGTGAATGAAATATTGTGCAACTCACTTGACTTTTATACAATGATTTGGGACACACAAGTGCATTAGAAAAGGCTTCATGAATGTAATTCATTTTCAAGTGGTTTACAAATGAAAGCTTTGATACAACTTTAATCAAAAGAAAGGTCAATTCAAACTCCCCTTTTATGTCCTAACATTCATTACAGTGTTCTTGAAATATATTTTTAATGTCCTTCAAATACAATTCTGAACAATCAACTTATGTGAAAAGCCTTAGTGTTAATATGTAACATGAAACGCTTAAAATGAACTGAGCTGGAAATGTGTCTGGGGGAAAGAGATTGATTCTTAAAAGATTACGTAGCAAAGTTTGTTCTGAAGTTTGTAAGTAAATCGTGTTATTTACTAGAGCTGCAGTCTGTATGACAAAAACATGTTGTTCTTTGAATAGCAACACGTTTTATTTTTTTCTTAGAGATGGCAAAATCGATAACCCAAATGCACATGTTCTGCTTTCAACTGCAATTTTGTCCCATTTTTTTTTATTTTATAGAGAAGACAACAAAATGCAACCCAATATTAAATGAAACGTTGCGCTGCCCACTTGACCTTTTGCATACAGGGTGTGATTGAAGAGACAAGTACAATTTAGAAGGAGTCTTCAAAACTTCATGTATGGTCATAAAGTGGTCCCCAGACGATAAGATCAGTAAAACTGTACAACTAGAAATAAACACTTCAGACAGAGCATGCTGCTTGATGAAATGAGGGGGAGAGTATAATAAAGTGATGTCATCTGTTACCGTGGTAACTCATTTTGCTCCCCCCTCAAGGAGATGTTGCACAGTAGCAGACCAAAAGATAATTAGTTTTTCGAGAGCTAATGGGGGAGTGAGAGAATGAAAATCGTGAACAAAAAATTCTTACAAGATCTTTCTTCTCTCTTTGATATAATCATTCAATCTGAAAGTGCATAATGGTAGATGACTTCCTTGAAAAGATTTCATTAAAAATCTCTTCTTCATTTATCGGTCATCATGTCATTGAAAGAAATAATTTTATTTTGTTTTAACCTTGTTCAGATTAAATTGTCATTGAGCTAGTTCCTGTGGGATGGATGATGATAGTGAATTATGAAGCCTTCTTATTAAATAATTTAATATAATTAAAGGTAAATTTACATTTTTTTGGAGGAAGATTTTTAAACTCATGATGTAGTTTTGGGCGTTATCACTTTTTAATCAAGAGCTAAATGTATTTGGTGTCACTGCTCATCTGAGAAAAACATCAGATTGGTAAAGCATTTTTGTTCTGAATTGCGATGTAATCTTTAACTGGAAGTGAATACATTTATTATTTAACTAGTGAACTGAAGCTATTTAAACGCGGCCTACTTTGTAATGCTTACTATGACTATGGTGTGAACTAGCAAACTGGTCAATTGAATAAGCTGCTTACCCAGTCTACTACACTTGGACTGGCAATGGTGGCCATCACTAGTCTAAATCTCACTAGAACTGCACTGTTGATCATCATTCATAATTTATAGTTTCAGCATACATCCTGTATTAACCCATTAAGGACTAACTGGTCCCGTTTAGGAATGGCCTCCAATATTCCTTAGGCTGTAAAGGCCTGTGTTTTTGTAAAATTTGTCTTTAAAGAGTAACACATATATTTAAAATGAATCATGAAGATTATTTTGAGATCATTGGTACAGGTGAGCATTCATGCTCTTTAAAATTAAAGACTGTTAAATTATGGCTAGAAAAGAAAATGAGAAGAATAGAAAAAAATGTAATTTACAAGAAAAATATATGAGGGAGAATATACAGTACATAAGAAAACATAATACGCAGTAATGATGGCAAAGATGAGTTGGAAAGGAAAGAACAAGATTGAATTTAATCGTTCAAAAATGAAAGTTTGTCTTGAGTTAACAAATTCCATATTAAGAGGGATTTTCTGAATATCTCCAATAAAAGAACATCAACTTGAGTAAAGTACATGAATTAAATAACAAAAAATAAGGCAACAATATTATGATCTCTTCAAAGTTAACATCAATTGCCATCTCTTAATGTGTGTGTCGTGCCTGGGACTCTGGGAGAATAGATAGATATGCTGTATGACACAATTAGGAGAAACTTAATCCCAACTGCAATTTATAAACAATACAATCATGCCATCTAGCCTACCATGATCTTACGCTCACATAACACGGACATCAAAGCCCACTTCGTCGTCAAAAACAGGAAGTACATAAATATAGATACGTTCATTACTACTGTAGGGCGGAGAAAGGTGTGGGTATAGTTTTTACTGTTATCGTCCCCATCAAGGACGGTGCCCACATATTTGTGGGTTGGTAGTCCTACACTTCAGCAAGAAGATAAAAAGTTATATGAAGTACAGAAGGAGAAAGAGCATAAATTTCTCTATTTTAAGAGCCCTACTCTACCTGCTTTAGTTATTTTTTAATGATTTGTATTATTGCGTAGATCGCTATAATTTTTTTTAAATCCTTAAATTGGCAGCACAATGTGATATTTTAAAAACAGATTTTTGTGTTCAAAATGGCAACTATGCGGCAAACTGACTTCATATTTGTCTTTTTCCACCTAGTTTTATGTCATTAAAAGGTAGTAAAAAATTAGGAGTTGCTAATTTGTAGAGGAAAATAATGATAGATTTTGCCTTAAATGGACTGTCCGCCTTTTGCAAGCCAAATTTCAAAAGTTGCGAGGTTATTGTCTTATATGAAAGAAAATGTCATTTAACAGCATGCCTGAAAAATTAAGGCTTGAAATTTCTTTTTAGTGGAGTTATAGACCTCAAAATAATAAAACGACACAGCGCGTTTAATTGTGCATTATACAAGTATTCACCCGACCGTGCGAAATTTTGCTCACAGCGCATTCCACGGAGTACCACGTTGCTGTGCGTGAACACTATGTGACCCGCGCACAGATTGTGATCGAACAACGGCGTAAGCGAATACTAAACAAATTAACCAAAACTCTCTAAAACTGACTACATGTAATATACATTTCTTCCTTTTCGAGACCTTTTCCGTGACATACCTTTACAAATGTCGGCTTCAACAAGAATAAGTACAATATTGTTGTAATATTATGCTTAATCAGTTAAACTCATTTATTGACCGATATATAGTTTGGTGGAGGGGCACATTCGTTTTCCATTCGTAGAATCCAAATTACAGGGCTGTTCGATCTGAATTTGTGTGTGTGTGTGTGTTACATTCATCCTCATCCGTCTACTGGAAACTGTTCAGACGATTTGTAAAAGGTGGACAGTCCCTTTAAAATAGCTCTCGTCCTTGATGGGTTAAGAACCCCCAGGATATAAATTACATGTACAAGTTACCTGGTATGGACAACCATAATTAGCTGCCTTTCTCGTAACATTTTAACTTCCTCTACATCACACATAGCTAGTACCCCGGGGGAGGGGGGGGGGGGGGCACTCAAGTTATTTTTTGACGGGGGTGTGCCGCACAGAACTCTGAAATGGGGGTCTTAAGAGCTGACTACAAGCACAAAATTATAGGGTCTTTGGAGCTACAAAAACCCTGAAACAGGAGTTAAGGGGTCTAAGGAGCAGACTAAAACTACAAAATACGTAGACCTGGAGCTACCAAAGACCTACGGAAACCCTCAAACAGGCTCAAATGGTGGTCCAAGGAGCTGACTAGAAGAAGAATAATGGACTTGGCGCTACTCAACTTCCCAGCCAAGTCATTCCGGGGGTCTATGGAGCGGCAATTTTTGAAAATTGGGTATCTTTAGAGCGGCAATCGGGTGTGAAAACGGGGGTCTTTTAAGCGGCACATACCCGTCTTACAAATGAGTGCCCCCCCCCCCCCCCCCCCCGGGGGCTAGTACATTACAATAGTGTTGTGTATCCAGAGCTAAACCTCTCCTGCTTGCTGCACTATCCAACACAAACATGTTTTGCCGGCCGATTCCTCCCTCTATTTACCAACAGAACAGAATTACTGTGTGAAGAAGGTTTTGAGGTATTGAATGTATTACTGTAACAATTTAACCCTAATCCCACTGGGTTATTTTGGTCACTTGAGTCCACTGGGGGGGGGGGGGGGGCCTTTTTGGCCCCCCCCCCTCAAATCTCGGCAATGAATGGACCGATCGACTCGAAAATTGGCACACATGTAAAACAAGTCAAGTAGAATGAGAATTTGAAAAAAAGAAAAAAAATTGGACAATTATTTTTTTTTTATAATTAATTACAATTTTGAATATGCAAATTTTTGACGATTTTGGGAAAAAATTGGGATTTTCATCTAAAATCAAAAGAAATTACAGGATTTCTTCAGGTTTTCTGTAA
Organism: Echinarachnius parma; assembly: GCA_037951105.1. Taxonomy (NCBI): domain Eukaryota; kingdom Metazoa; phylum Echinodermata; class Echinoidea; order Clypeasteroida; family Echinarachniidae; genus Echinarachnius; species Echinarachnius parma. The sequence goes on from JBAMJV010001751.1 coordinate 37,889, forward strand.
AAATACCTTCAAATGATGTTATTCATCATATCCATGTTTTTTTTATGGTGATAAAATATATCACTAATTTGCATAAATATGCAAATTAGTATTCCCGGATTTATCCACATTGTTTTCATTCTTATGTATTTTATTGTTTTGTTGTCGTTGTTTTTTTGTTTTTTTGGAAGAATTTATCTCTGAAGAGTATGACTTCAACTAATAACAAAGAAATAATCCAAATTATAATTAAAAGCAACAATTATAACAGATCTGGAGTTGTTCATCGGATATAGGAATTACATAGAAACCTGTACAAAAGTTACATTTTTTTGTGACGGACGAGCAATTATCGACCTCTAAAATCAGTTGTACAGGTCCGATCGGGGTGAATTATATATCAAAACATGCGGGAGACTTGAGAGAAAATAGTCATGAAGTTTGAACGCAAAATTCCAAGCGGTCTAGTTGCACGACGAAAAAAAACCCAGTGGGATTAGGGTTAAAGATAATATTCACGCATCTACATGTTGTAGCATCCTATTATATTGTAAGTACAAGATGCCTTCAAATATAACGTTACTAACCGTGGAATTGCTCAAATGGGGTATCACTATAAATATAAAGGGAAATAAACAGGCTTCTCAATTATTCCAAGTTCATATAGTTAACAAGAGATACAGGATTATGAATGCTCAAACTTGTTACTATTTACATTTTTTAGGGGTATATTTGATCAATGCATTCTTCATAGACCCAAGCATTAAAATTAGAATTTTACGATTTAATAGATACTGTGTACATTTTTTCCCCCTCCATATTCAAATATACGAATAAACATCCACAATAAAATAAACAATCTCTGGAAAGAGATCATAGATATAGAAAAGATCATCATTTTGATTTAGCCAATATTAGGTAAAAAGAAAAAATAATTAGTCACAAAAATATATCAATTATTCATGAATATATTATGTTTACTGTATTCTTACTTTTACTTTACTTTCATTTTCATATTTGTTTAACTTGATCATAAATCTTGTAGAAATAGATATGGCATTTAATATTCATTTATACATGTACTTTCTCACCTGTCTACAAGAAATCCACCAGCCATAGATCCGATAAGGACTGCGAAGGACTGAGCGAGGAAAGCCCAACTCATCTGGACGACAGTGCTCCCAGTCTGGCAGCCCAGGTCCTCCAAAGTAGGTCCAAGTAGGGACACACACATCCCAAAGCTCAGAAACACGCTGCAGTAGACGACAGTCGATAGCAAGTTCGTCTTAAAGAGCGACATTTTTGTGTGCTGTACCTTTTTTCTCCTCGAGTTCTTATTTTGGTCTTTATCTTCATCCTCCTCCATAGTCCAATCAGCTTGGTAATTTGACTGTGAAGCGGCAGATTTGGACTCAGAATTCCTGGCTTGAATATCATTTTCAGCCATAATTAGAACTCTTCTCTTTGTTTATATTATGAGGAGAAAACGCGTTAAAATGTTAAAACTTATGGGGTTCGTTCGAAAGAAGTGGCGATTAAATAGCCAGTCCACGTAACACCGCTTTGACAACGACGCGATCACCCGGGAGTTCCGGGGTGGTGTTCACCGGTCAATGCTAAACAAAACTTTTATCCAGCCGCTCAATTGATAATGACACCAACAAAGTTTGTGCCGATTTGAAGTTAAAATATTCCAAAGGGAATTAGTCCAGATGATAACACCAATTTATTTACACTGAAGTAATCATGAAGTGTCAATCCGTACGTATTTTGCGAGTTGTCATGTGAAAGATAATGGTTTAAAGTCCAGTCGAATACTAAGTCGTCTGTCAAAAGTATAAGACTCTTTAGCAACGGCGCCGTGCAGCAAAACCCGGGATCGGAATATGAATGGTGCTGCAATATAGTGCACGTACGTACGCAATGGATCGTACCGCTGATATATAAGGGGCACTTTTCATGCACAGCTTCCATACCAAACCAGGTTAAACTCATGCAGGGCCAGGGGGTGGGCTTATAATTTTCGTGCTGAGCACTGTGTATGTGTGGTCGGAGAGTGGGCGGGTATACATAAAAGACCGAGACCGAACTAAACAATACAAGTAATAACAATAATAATAGGAAAGGCGGTGCATAAATAGGTGCATATTCGACTGCGTCTACGTCTGAGCTCCACTAAAACCATCTTCACCAATATAGTGGTAGGATCTATAATAAAACAAATTAAAAACAACTTTGTATAATTTAGTTGGTTATTTTTTAATAGGTGCGCCCGTGCACTAAAATATTGATGTTTATTATGTAAACAAAACAAATTCTTTATCATTACGGGACATAGGCGCTGGAAGAGGGGGGCAGGGGGGCGGCCGCCCCCCCCCCCCCCCATGCCCTTCGTCACAAGAACTTGCATAATATATGCCTGTACATTGTTGTGAAACAGCATAATATGTGACTTAATGCATTAATTATGGTTTATGAAACAATGCTGATTGAAATTCCATCCATTTTGAATTTGTAATGGCACATGATATGCATTAATTGGGATTGTAAAACAGCGCAATTAGACATTTCTCAATACTCAATAAACTGCAATAATAATATTATTTTTGCGAATTTCGAAATATGACTATTTTCTCTTAAATGTGTGCTTACTCAACCATGGATTAATGGGTACCTCTTATTTTTACATATTATTTTCCTAACTACCATATGAATATTTGGCGAAACAAAATCTTGAAACGATTTTTGGTTATGAAATCATGCGCTGTTGTTTAGGGGGGTAGTTACTTTTTGTGTTCGGTTAAGTTATATGGGTAAAATTTGATCGAGGAAAATATCCCGTATAAGTAAAGATTCAATCAAAATATGAATTGTGATGATGGTAGAGCATGATCTTCTTCGTATATACAATCAAAGTTACACAGTTTTCTTTTTGCATTTAATATTCATGTATTTGTTTCAAAACAGATCTTGCCCGTTGCACATAATTTCCAACGGTTTTTTTTTTTTTTTTTTGTTGGCCAGGGGTTTGTCTATATCGTTTTCGTTTAGATTTATAATCGTGGTACCAACTATACCAACGTTACTAAACCCCACATTAAATTTAGTATATAGGTACGGTATATCATATAAATTATATATATTGGTCCCCTATTTCTTGCCATATTTGAATCATTAATTACTTTCTCGGTAATTATAGCTCTTTCTACACTTAATTTTTCTCATGTCAACACTACTATCATTTAATTCATTCCGTTATATAGGCCTACTGTGTCTCGCTTCAATTTTGTTTTCAAGTTATTTGCTTTATTCCTATAATATTTGTATAAGTTTCATATTTTCCTTATATCGTTCAGGGGGATGATCTATTATATCCCCCCTTTCCGCAGTTCTACGCCAGTGAGTTTATCCATATCAATGTTATTGCTGCCAAATCACAAATCACGCTTGTTCATTAAAGAATACAACTGAATAATACAGATTTTGGGTGCTAGTGGGTTGTTGAATAAGTTGGGATAATCCAATTAAGGCAATTATACTGCTTGATTCAGTCAATATCGTTTATAAAGTATATCGTCCGTGTACTTTGTCTCGTCATTGAACAATTTCAAAACATTTCTGAGATTGAATGTACGCATTCCGGATTTTCAAAGTTGGATAAAATAATATAACAAAGGCGGAGCGTGGTCGGACTGATGGGATGGCACACAAATTATTGGTGTCGGGGCACTTCTTATGTATTTCTCTATTTCTTAGACTAGCTAACAGATTTCCTCCCTCTTATAGTTTTCTATTTTTTTTGGTAAAATCCCCCCCCCCCCCCCCCCCCCCCCGAGACTTATCTGGTATTAATTCATATTAATTCAAGTTTATATTTCTCTAAATCAATATCAAAAGATATGACTTAGAGAAAATGTTCTATATTGAAATATAGAACATTTACCTGAATATTTCAACGATCTCTACCGAAGGAAACGGCAAAGATTCACATGAGGGGCCGTGGGGTGGTGGGGGGGGGGGGGGGGGGGGGGGGGGTGGTGGAGGCGGTGGTAATTGTAATTTATTTATTTTGGGATATTTCCCCTCTGTACGGCAGCGCTAGCTAGCGGGGACAGGGCCCAGGGGCATGTAGTCAGAAATACGATATAAAGAGCTCTGATATGACAAAAAAAACCTCTTATATCAAGGTAATTTTGCTGGTCCCAGTTCTATCTTAACTATTATTTATCTTGTTTTAACAAGGTATTGTCCAGGGCAAGAGGCTCGCTATAAAGAGGTTCCACACGGGTATGATATTTTACTACCCGGCATCCAATACCGTATATCTTTTGAGGGCATGTCTGACAGAGTGCCCCATGAGAGACTGGCATTTTAGTCTAGGAGCATGCTGCCTTTGTATGGAAAGTATTAATTTGGTAAATTACCTATTTTTATCCATAATATTTGGAGCAATATCCTGATTAATTTAGGACAAAAATAATGTATCAATCCTAGACTCGACTTTGAACTCTCTTTAAAAAGAGTTTTCCCCCAAATGACTACATGCATGTTGATTTCAATATAATTTCTTTTCATACAGACGTGACAGAGAGAAACCGACCATAATTGTATATATTATAAATGAAAATGAACTAAGGAAATATGGCTTTTTATTTGTTCATTTTCATTGATTTATTTTCCATCCATGTGAATGTGTGATGGTTAAGAGCAGGGATGAGTAATTGACAGGTAGGAAGGCGTCGCCTCCATCCATCTTTATATTGCAGTCACAACAGGGATTTATCTCGACAGAATCAATATAATGTAGATCCCCACTTCAACTGAAATGATGTTATACTACACCATTCATATTCATATTTATGCTTAGTATTGATTTGAATTGTATGCATTAGAGATGTAAAAATAAAATTTAATTGAAAAAACTATTTTTATTAGAAATATACAGGGGGGAGGGACTATGAGCCTGCTGTATTTCAAAGATTTGGGTCCTGTAGTACAACAATATCCACGCATAATTATGCCACCTTTCTCTAGGGTCTTGGGTTGTATTTATATACATTATCTTGGTATTTATTATTTTTTAGATGAAATGATTTGTTGATGTTTTTAAAACGGTTGAAATAAATCAAACTGTAATTGAATCTGTCATTTGTTATCTCTAACACAATTGTTTAATTGTTTTAGCCTTGCTGGAGTTTTAACATCCATCGCAAACTCAATACAAATTTGTTGTCATAATTACGTGATTGTGTAATGGAGTATTTCATAAACATAATATGAATTTTGCAGCACATCCAAACACCACGAAACAATCAAACAAAAAATAACCACGTCATCATTACAAAATGTTAGAATGATATAATTGTGATCCTCAATTTATTATTTTCTTCTCAGTTTATTTCCACTTATTGAAACATAAGCAAGCTGTGAAAACTAAGGTGTTCAATCTGACACCAAGAGTGTTACACAGTAAACATAATAGCTCTGGGCCCCGTTGCAGAAATACATACAATCGATTGTAAGTTGTAATTCATTGTAAGTCAGAAAATCTGTGCATTTCAACCAATCAGATTTTGCACTTTTAGTCACATGATCCGACATGGAATTAATTCCAACTTACGATCAATTGTATCTCTTTCCGCAAATGGGCCCTGGGGGGGGGGGGGGGGGGGGGTGTTGCATAAAGAGTTGCGATTAATCACAAAGTTGCATTTGATTGCCAGACAGAAAATGCGTGCATTTGAGCCAATCAGAATTGCACATTTAGGCGCATTTTCTGACTTGCGATTAAACGCAACTTTGCGATTAATGGCAACACCCCCCCTGGTGTCTTTTTGTAACACTTTGGGTGTTTTCTTTGATGTACTTGGTGTTAAAACTAGTTCTTTAGTGTAAAAATGATACACAAGATGATGACATTTAACTCCATGCTTGATATTGTGCAAAATATTGGTTATCAAATTCAACACACTGGGCTGGTACTCAATTCCATACTTAAGTAAATTTGTTGCTGTTTTACTTTAAGTTAGTATTTGGCTTAAGTAAATTACTTAGCCAAAGTTGGAATCCAATTGATTCACCAACTGAAAAAGCAAATTACTTAGCCAAAGTTGGAATCCAATTGATTCACCAACTGAAAAAGCAAATTACTTAGCCAAAGTTGGAATCCAATTGATTCACCAACTGAAAAAGTAAATTACTTAGCCAAAGTTGGAATCCAATTGATTCACCAACTGAAAATCTTACCACAATGTTGATGTCATATTATCTTCAAGTATTACATTCAGATTTTGTTTTACTGATTGAAGTAAAAGTCTGACAAACGATTTTAATACCTCATAAGTAAAGTTCTCAGCTCAGCAAAATTCTAAGTAAATTTCAAACTTAATTTAAGTATTGAATTGAATACCAGCCCTGGTTTTCATATTATTATAATTATGTACATAATTATTTTTGTTCACAGCAAGATAAATATATATTATTATATACCAGTAATTGCTTTTTTTTGGAAAACAATTCAATTTACTCACACACAAACTTTCAGACTGTAAATGAAAGAAATATGTTTTGTTCATTTTTCTAAAAGGGCGATTCCAAGGCAAAGCGTTGGGGTGTAACCAAAAAATCACCCCTTTGTTGTCGTTTGAATCCTGCAATTATTATATGTCTACTGCAAGGACTCGAATGCTAAAAGGGGTTATTTTGTGATAAACACTGGGATTTTGTGATTGGAATTGCCCATAATCTACTCTGGATGGCGTCTATGGATAATGTGTGTTATATGATAATCAAACTGTCTTCACCAGAATTAAAAGGGAACTATTTGATGATACAGTTGAACCACGATATAACAAAACCCTCTTAAAAAAACTTGTTTTGCTGGTCCCAGACCTTTATAATCCTAAATATTTTACCCTCATTTACCAAGTTACCCGATACAAGAGAGTAATTTTTCTTGGTCCCAAGGACCTCGTTATAAAGGGGTCCCACTGCACTGTATATGGGGAAAGGAAAGCCAAGTGTTTTAATTTTACATATTTTATTGTACCCCGATATTACAAGATACCTGATATATAACAATGTAGTTTTCATGGCCAAAATGATCTCGCTATAAAGAGGTCCCACTGTAATGAGATAGGAAGGCCGAGATACATGTAGCTACATATTGCTACAGATCGTGCGGTGGCGGTGTACAATGTACATATTGTCGGGCGTTAAATACATTTTTGGCGAAATTGAGATACGCATAACATCTTCTAGGTCAGAGCCTCCGCTGGATAGTGGATAATGCAACATTTTCAGATTAAAAATGTATAATTTGAGGAACATTCCACGAATATTAAAGAGAGCTACTATATTGGATTCTACATAGCTTTCAAAACTTTAAACATGATCTCCGAAGAACAAAAAGTGACTCGCGGTTTGTGTTTGAAACCTCCCTGAATTAGACACGTCAATGTTGGCAGTTCTGTCACTGTTTTATGGAAGGCCATCATTCTGTAAACGTTCCTATTTTGTGGTAATAAATGCTATTTTGTGACAAAATCAAATGAACAAACATTTTTTTATGAATTATGATGAAGTCAATATTTTTAGTTTACAATGAAATTTGTATTGCTTCATAACTTTGAATGGGTTCTATTCCTTACTTTGGGAATGAGATGAACATGTAGCACTCCATAAAACTGTAGTGGGCATTTAAAAAATGTTTTTTGATTTAAACCACCTTGCTTTATTCCAGCCATCAACACAATCCATTTAAGTAAACTTCAATATCTAAAGTACACATACATAAACTCTGAAAATGAGCAAAGAAACATAGGCTTCGCTGGGAATTGAACCCGAGACCTCCGAAATTGCTAGACCGGTGCTCAACCATTGAGCCACAAAGACCCTTGAATGGGGGGGCGTTCCTTTTCTTTACTCGTATAGTCAGAAGCTATATAAAAGGGTTTCATGGGAACGTCCCCAATTCAAGGGTCTTTGTGGCTCGATGGTTGAGCACCAGTCTAGCAATCCGGGTCTCGGGTTCGATTCCCGGCATAGCTCTTTGCTCATTTTCATTCATATAAAATATTTCTATTCAAGTTTTCTTTATGTTTGAATTGATAAAATAAATCTCTATGAAGACGCAAATAAGGCTGAATATGAATGACAGCAATATCAAATCCATCTGTTATTTTATCTCCACCCTCAAAATACATATTTGTTTTTACACAAATTATCCTCTTGAACAAACAAACATTTGCTTTATGTGGTGTGCTCATCTGTATAAACAATAAATGGAAACAAAATACTGAAACATTTGATTTCCCATAGGTGGTATATCTTTTATTATGTACATGGGCAGAAAATTGTATTTTTTCCCCATCATCTTTGCTGCACTTCAGCACAAACATAGAAAGAAGATTTGCTAAATTCCAGAGCCAACAAGACAATGGTTTTAAATCGCTAAAATCTAATTTTTGTCTCATTTTCGAAGACAAAACATATTACTGGTTAATTTTCTTAACATCTGCATGGACGATAAGACAATTGGCGCCGACAGGAAATCTTACTTGGACAAGGTTTCCTTTCTTTTACCTTTTCATGGCATTTCTTTTGCAAAAATGTCAACGTCTTCAAAGATATATTGCAAAGAAAAGGGTACCATATAACAATCTTAAAATGTTTCTCACAACTACGTTTTAGGCCTTGTTAAAAAAATCTTTGGTAAGAATGAATCATAACTGTACATACAATAGATCATTCATTTGTAAATATCATATACTAATTGCTCGGATCCAAGTTTTATTTGTTTTAAATATGTAGGAAATATGATAGATTAAGAGATACTGTATAAAACACCACCACAGTGATAAATTAAGTTAATTACAACAAAAAAAATAAAAATAAAATTAAGAGTTGAGAGAAGGCAAGCCAGGTAAAAAAAAAAAAAATTCCAATCAAGTAAAACGATGCTAGAAATTAACATTTTTGCCTCGTGGCCCAGTCAAGCAAGTAGAAACAAGATTTGTCAACTTCTAGTGGCCCGAAACCTATTTCTGGTGGCCCCAAACAAAGAAAAACATAACAAATTCTGTTAAATTGGCTTGCCTAATCGGGCCAGTAGAATTTAGTATCAATGAAATTTGGTGGCCCGAAGCTAATTTTTAGTGGCCCCGGGCCAGCGGGCCTATGCTAATTTCGAGCACTGAGTAAAGGCTAAAATCCTACTAGATGATTGCATGAAGAACACTAATGGGTGGGCGAGGATCATTGCAACTCAATAACATAATTTTTCATCAGTTTCAATCAATAAATTATAAATAATATATAACCGTTGCATAATACTGCAACTAATACTGAAAATCCTAGATGAATAAACTAAAAATCAAAATAAAACAAAACATCAAATTTAGAATTCACATTATAGACCAAAAAAGTAATTATTCTGAGCATTATTGAGTCTTGCACGTTACGATGGGCATACTATTCCTTAACATAGCCCATTCAATTTAACCTTACAAAAGTGAAACATTACACTATCCAATTATCCTTTTTTTAAATAAAAAACAAGATCTCTAGGATATACAATTGTTTAACAATATGAATTTCTTTGATCATGATTTAAAAACGATGTACATTCGCTACATCTTTTTAAAATTGAATTGTGATTTTTGCTTTTACTCTTAAGTTAAAAAAATTCTTTAATTCTAACAATAATGCCCTCATACCTTCTAAGTACAGAATGGTAAAATCACGTGATTGTCATTATTAATACAGCAGTGTAAAGCTGAATTACCTAATATTTCTCAAAATGATATAACAAAAATAAATGATACTAAGACACAAGAAACTAATCATTGGCACATGGAATATGGAAGGATACCTGATGTGAAGATTTGGACGCGAAAGCGATGCTCAGCTGACAATTGTCTTTTGTACTCTTAACCCGGCTGCCCCCGAGATACTGCCTTCCCATGTGGGGCTAATACACGGACAACCAGGTTTCACAGGCTACGGGTTGACTCTCACTTCACCATGAACACATGAAAGGTATTTAACTAGATGATTCATTTGAGATTTGGTATCGAAATACAAAATGACTAGATGCTGTCTTCACGATTTGGTACTGAAGTTATCTTCAAGATCTGGTACAGATACTGTAAAATTATGTCCATTCGTTGAACATGATCGTTCTTGCATTCGCCGAGTGGTCAAGATAGAAAAGGGATCAAGGGGTCAATAAACTGACCCCTTCATTTCACCTCATGACCCCTCTAATTCATCAAATGACCCCACTTATTTCACTTTGTGACCCTGGCCATTCAAAGAATGACTCTTTCAATTCACCGACATCCCGATCAAACGTCTTTGAGACGCCACACTGTTGGGGCTCGTTAAATCACAAATCCCATGATTCTCGATGATTATACTCTTGATACAAAACGTCCCCCTAGGATGTCAAAAAGTTTAGTCTGAGCGCCGCAGACTTTGCTAGCTGTTGGCACTGGTGATTCCAATTAAATTTCGATGGGATCTTCAGTTGTACTCTATCGTGACGGTCTTGGTCTTGAGGTATTCATGAAGAGCTTCCTGGCCTGTAGATAAAACAAGTAGAGAGATTTGAACAAAGTTAATGTTTTCATAGTTTTTCAAATGTATGTAAGTGATCTAGTAACATAGTCAAAATCCACAAAACTTACTGTAGAACTCTAGTGGGTCTCACCTACCTTGTTGTATTTGTATTACCAATAGAAACGTGGAACAGGTTTCAGTTTTATAAATTTCTCTCCCGTTAAAAAGATAGTTATGATAAAAGTGTTTGTGATTTGAAAAATCTTCATGGGAGACTTTTAACTGTGTACAAAGTTATAGCAATGAATGAGCAATTTATCACTTTGAATTTTTGCTCATTACCAAATAACATCGATTTAGTTGACTCTCTGGACATATCAGATCGCAGAAATACATATTTTTTATTAACCCTTGGGTCAGCTTTTGCATATTTCAACAAAGCTATTAATTCCCTTCAATGATCACCTTGTAAAATATGTACACAGACAACGAAACCTAAATGTTGTCATACCAATGGGAGGATGACCAAACTTCACAAACAAAAAGCAATTTCTATTGCAGAAAATGTCACTTTCCACATCAATAAGTTAACTAAAAAAATACAACAATAAAGCTTCAATGATAACATACCCAGATCCTTGCCGAATCCAGATTGCTTGAATCCACCGAAGGGAGCGGCGACGTCCGTCTTGTTGTACGTGTTGACGAAGACGGTTCCAGCATCCAGCTTCTCACTGACATACATGGCCTTGTTGATGTCGTTCGTGAAGACGCCAGAGGCGAGACCGAACTCTGTACCGTTGGCACTCTTCAGCATACCGTCAATGTCACTGTAATCATAAAGGCAGATATATATATTTTTTTAACTAGAATATCTTTCCCCAAAGAGTTGGCATCGTCTATAACAGTAGCCTATGCCTTGTGAATGTCATTCGTGAAGACTCTAGATGCGAGACTGAACTCTGTACCCTTGGCACTCCTCAGCATACCGTTGATGTCACTGTAATCTTAAAGGGGAAAATATATTTTAAAACTAGAGTATCTTTATGCAAAGAGTTGACATCGTCTATAACAGTATGCCTTGTTGATGTAATTTGTGAAGATGCCAGAGGCAGGACCCATACCAGTGCTTTGTCACTACCATAACATGGCCAAATACTTCCCTCTAAATTAATTAATTTCTCTTAAACATGGAAAGCAATGGAAACCCATTTTTGTTTGAATTTGTTTAAATGTAAAACAAACAAAAAATCAAAAATAATTACCGTTGCAGAGATATTTGCGACTTCCATTACCAAAAAGATTCCCTGCTTAATCAATTTCTCTTACATATCAAACAATGAAACCTGCTTTCTTTGAATTTTGTTGAAGGTACTCTATAATCACAAGCAATACAAGTCAGTGAACTCACTTTGTTCAAACTATATGAACAAATCAATTATTTACCTTCCAGAGAACTTAGTGACTACCATGACTGGTCCAAAAGATTCCTCCTTGGAGATGAACATCTCATCTGTCACATCGGTGAATACAGTGGGCTCCATATAACAACCTGCAAGGGGGAAATACATCATGACGTAAAATACTTGTTCCAGCTCTTCCCGAGACTCTGGCCGTTTTTTTCAAGGTATTGAGTTCCTCAGAATATTGAGTAAATTTGAACAATTTGAACATGTGTTTAACATGTAGGTTTTCTGAACTGGCTTCACCCCAGCCTTAAGAATGCATGGAGCGAAATGCACAGTAGGGGTTGTTTATTTAAAGATTAGAATACACTGGGTCGAAACTCTTGAATTAAATTTTGAGGAACTCAAATTTAATCAGCTATGGTACAAATACGTAATTAGAAAAAAAGATCTCATGAACATCAGCTGGGGACTATAAAGAATGCATATTACAGGCTAGCAAAATCAAACAGACTTGACAGGGTTAATAGCATGAGAAGGCATATAAGCTATCAATTTATCTAAGATGCATTTAAAAAGAAAATGAGTGTGAACATATTTCCATCCACACAATGGGAAATTGATGAATGTTAATGTACAAAACATTATTATATAATGTTGTAAGAAATGTCACTTCCTTTACAAAGTTCTTAGGGCCATAACACTAGTCAATAAGTAAAACTCTTTTGTGTTCACTTCAACACACCTGGTCTGTCAACCTGCTTGCCTCCGATGACCAGTGTGGCGCCCTCTTTGACTCCGATGTCACAGTACTCGACCAGCTTCTCCATATGAGCTCTGTGGTTCTGGGGTCCGTGGGATGTGGACCTGTCTAGCGGGTCACCGATCTTCATCTTCTTCACCTCTTCAACCTACACAAGTTTTTAAAAAACACACAAGAATTAAAAGACATTGATGGTTTACTCACATTGCTTAAAATACCGTAAAATCCCTCTACAAAGACTGCCCAAGGGAGACAGAAAAGGAAGCCATTATACGTAGGTGGTCTTTATAGACAGGTTCATTTACATGCATCCTGCTTTCCAGGTAGTCAAGATCAATGGTCTTCATAAACAGGTGGTCACTATAACAGGTTTGACTGTTCATTGGTTTACTTTAGTATGTGTAGAGAATGTTACAGGAAATCCAAATATAAACCAACACTGATATTTATAAAGCTGCTTTAAAGTACAAGCATTAGGTATTCCAAACAAGTAATCACATTAACCTTAATAAATTAAAAATCTCTTGTTGATTGTGTAAAAAAATGAACGTTTCAAAACCAAATCAAACAACGTACCACTCTTGAGAGGAACTCATCATGAATGTTATCCTCCACAAACAGCCGTCCAGCGGCGATGCAGTTCTCTCCCTTGTTGAAGAACACCGAGCCCATTGCCTGTTCAATTAACGAAAAAGTGTAATGATTAGTTTAATCCTTACACAAAAAATAAAAACATGTTTGAACTAGTTACAGAAGTGTGTGTGTGTGTGTGGTGGGGGGGGGGGGGGGGGGGTGGGGTCCATCAAAAAGCACATTTAATGTAGTTGGAATTATTCCATTATTCCATTATTCATTACATACAGTGTAGAAAGCATACAGCAAAATTAATTAAATCACATTAATATGGGATAGAAAATCAAATATTAAAGTTAAAGAATCCCTCAGCCGCATTAAGTTTGCTGCTCACTCATACACACAAAAAGATTTTCATTTTCATTATTTCAAGTGTAAAATATGGATCAAATTCATGAACTAGGAGCACAGTGCCATCTTGCTTATGCCTCGCCCGCGGTGTTATGTAGTTTGCACAAACAAGGCTTTAGTTACCAATGTTCGGACCGCCCTCAACACTCCCACGTATGACAATCTTTAAAGGGGACCACAAATCAAAGAACACATAATTATATGTTTTGGTACCGTCTTGTGATATCAAAAAGATACCCAACATTTTGCAAAGGGTTGTGTAATTCATAAACAATGCAATTAATTACCACCACTTACGGAACCATTATTATTTCATGGTTCTGTACGCGCCAAACATTTGCGAGTGCGCCAATGCTATTCACGCATACGTTTTGAGACAATAGAATCCCGGACAATTCGTTCGCTCTGGTCAAAGATAGTCTTTGTACCCATGATTGCATGCTTTAGAATGGTGATGCGTTTTCCAATTATATATTTTTGTTCTGGAAACATATTTTTCTGAACTTGTTGATGGAATGGACTTCTAAAGATGATATCTTTCATTTATAAGAAAATTATTGTTCGGTGGTGGTACCCTTTAAGATTGAACGTACCTGTCTGACGGCCATGTTCATGTCGCAGTCAGAGAAGATCACCAGAGGGCTCTTGCCTCCCAACTCTAGGGAGACCTTCTTCAAGTTGCTCTCCGCACAGCTGTAAGACAATGCAAGAATGTAGAAAATATTTATATAGAGTGCCATATTAATGTCTATATTGTGACTTTCATCAGAAAAAATCTAGCAATGTATCTGGTAAAGAGTTTGTATTAATTTCAATTAACATGAACAATCTGATTTGTTTAAATGTCGTTTTTTTTTTCAAAACAATTTGTAAAGCTGTGATTGTTGTGTTATCGTCATCTGATTAAACCAAAGAATGCTAGACTCTGGGTTGACATTAAAATAAAAAGATAATTTTGTCTTGAGAAGAGAGTGGGTTTATTCACATCAACTCTCCCCCTACCAACAATTATCAGTACCTCTTATTAAAGAACAGTTTAAAAGCTCACTTATTCCTATGAATATGGACAAACAGCGCATTTGAACATTTGAGATGGAAAATGCGCTATATAAATGAATTCTCTTTTTTTTTAAAACAATTATCTTTGATCTGTTCTTGATAATGTCACGTACCTCTTCATGATCTGCATACCGATCGGGGTAGAGCCTGTGAATCCGAGCTTCCTCACATCGGGATGGTCAGCCATTCTCTGACCACACACTGACCCTGTCATCATAAATACAAATGGAAAACGGTCAATGGAGGACAAATTCAGTATATTGTCACATCTTTTTCATTTCTTTTATTATGTTATTATGTTTCTATCATTATTAGAAAATTGTTGCCATCATAAATACACAAGGGAAAAAGTGAATGGAACACACATTGAGAATACTGTTCAAGTTTTCATTTCATTCATCTACTGTACTACGATCTGTTGGTTCAAAATTGTGAATATGTTTGTGTTGATAAATACATATAGAAAATGTAAATGGAACACATATTTGGATTACCAATGTAATGAAGATACCATTGCATTGTCATTAATTTATCTTCTGGTTTAAACGTTGTGAAAATGGTTTTCATGATATATACAAACAGAAAAAGAAAATTGAGCACAAATTCAAGCTTTAATTTAATTTCCCTCCATGCTTCCTTTGGTTAAAAATTGTAAAGATTGTTACCTTACAAAAAGAACACAGGTACATTACATACTAAGTACAACAAATATATATTTAAAGGATCTAGTAACAAAATTCTAGTCAAAATCATAAAAAATTACTAAAACTCTAGCGGTTCTCACATACATATCACATCATGAAGACACCATTATTTTATGAGCCATAACCAGTATTGAGCAGGTGATACTTGCCACCAGCTCATAATTTGACTGGTACTGGCTGAGTTTACTCTACTCTCTAACCCAAGCACAGTCAGCCACAGACTCAGGCTGCTATGTCCCCATGGCAACATGCCAACAGAGAGATCAATGTTCACGAAGTACCAAAACTAAATATTCCAGGGTCTGATTTTCTAACGACCAGGCATTGTGGATCAATGGTTGAGATTATGCCTCTTCACCGTGAGGTTAATTCCCCAACTGGATGTTGCCATGACAATGGATGTTACTGGATACCCTCCAGCAAAGGACTCAGCATTTACAGAGCAGAGGAAGAACATTTAATGCAAAGACCTACCGGAGGTCTTTTTCTTCTTTTGGGTAAAGTGCCGCTTCAGGCTCAAAGATTATGCACAGTTAACCCCCTCCTGTGGCTCCTCACTACTAACTTACAGCGTGGCCTTGAGGTCTAGGACACGGAAAATAAATCCCAACCATACTTGCAAAACTCTTGGCTTACTTTCATAGTCGCTCATAACTCTTTTCTTACCCGATCCGGGGAGAATGTTGATGACACCTGGGGGGAAGCCAGCCTTGACGACCAGCTCTGCAAACTTGAGGGCCGTCAGGGGGGTGACCTGGGCCGGCTTGAGGACCACGGTGTTACCCGCACATAGGCACGCAGCCATCTTCCAGGCCAACATCATCAGGGGGTAGTTCCATGGCACAACAAGGGCACACACACTGGTGATAAAATAACGAAAGATAGAAATTACACGTTTATTCTCATGATTATCAATTTAAGAACCGAGCCCAAGGTTTTTTAAGATTACACATGTGTTCTCATAATCATTATCAATTAAAAGACTTTGAGAGGATAACAGTGCCATCTGTCATCTTCCAAGCCAACATCATCAGGGGATAAAATGGCACACACTGGAGATAAAATAGAATGATATAAATTATGTTAATAGTAATTTATAGCAAAATTATCAACTAAATTAAGGAAATTGATGATCATGACTTGGATTAGCCTTTGAGGACCATGGTATTACCACTGTTCCCACATTATCTTTTCTCAAGAACAACATAAAAACATGTGCCTGTCAAATTGAATGCAAGGAATCTTCAATATTTGTTGAAGATACTTACCCCAGAGGTTCTTTCTTCGTGTAGGTGAGATTCCTGTTTGGTCTGGCATGGTTGATTGGAATGGTAGTTCCCTAAGATAACACAAACGAGGAAAGCAACATTAATAAACAGTTTTTAATTTATTACAAGATTAAAGCTCCTACCAACTTTTTTTCATTTATTACCTGGCAAGAGTCAGCCAGAACAATTTTTCATATTTCCTTGTTAAAATTGTTCCGTGTATAATAATTAAAAAAAATATTGGTTGAGGTATTCAATATTACAAGATTCTACCAACCTTGCTGACTATTGCCAGCTAATAAGTAAGATTGTTAGAAGCTTTAATCTTGTAATATCGAATACCCTGACCAATGAAAGTTTTTTGTATTAGTTTCTAAGTTATGCTATGGTTGGGGTATTCAATATTACAAGATTAAAGCTTCTACCAACTGACTTTGCTGACTCTTGCCAGCTAATAAATAAGATTGTTAGAAGCTTTAATCTGGTAATATTGAATACCCTGTCCAATAAAAGTTTGTTTGTATTTGTTTCTAACTTATGTACTACATCCTCATCAATAAAGTCTTCAAGAGATTAAATGAAACAAAATGTATATTTTTTCTTGTTTCTTTTTCAAACATAGGTAGGGCATCAAGATTTTTGACAATTAATTTTAGGAACAGTTTGACTATGGTCATGCACTCAAAATGAATGTGAAGGAACTAAAAGGTATGCACTAGTTCTATACGGTTTAACTCATCAACGACTAGTCCCCCAAATTCCCAAGCTGAGATCTATGGAAAATGCATGCTATAGCAAATTTAAAAAACGCATTGAAAGGATGGACTTATTATGCTTACCTGAATTTTATCGCACCAGCCGGCAAAGTACCTGAAGGTATCGATGGACATGCCGACGTGGGTCTTGAGGGCTAGAGTGTAGACCGCTCCGGAGTCTATACTCTCAAGGGTAGCTAGCTCCTCTGTGTGCTGCTCCATCAGGTCTGCTAACCTGCAAACAGATAACATACAACTCAATTTAGACCAGACCAACAATTTCAATGATTTAAATATTATCACTCCAGTTCAATGTATCGATGGACATGCTGACACAAGTTTTGGTAGAGTTACTAATAACCCGTAGATGGCTACAAGAGACTTCATACTCTCAATCGTAGCAAGCTTTTCTGTGTGTTGTTCAAGAAGGAATGCTAACCTACAATCTGACAAATATAATTAAATTAATTTAAATTCAGTACAATTTCAGTTCAGTAAAATTGAACAAAATCCAGTTTAATGTGATTCCATTCTTCAATTCTACTCAATCCAATTCATTTAAATGAAATTCCAATTTGCGTTAGCAATATTCAAGTCCATTCAATTCAGTTCATGGTATTAAAGGACAGGCCGATATGAGTTTTCAGAAGATAAAATCGTAAGACTTACGGTTAATACAAATTTATCTTACTTGAACATGAGCTTGCCCCTATCTCTGGCGTTCATCTTGCCCCACTCTCCCTCCTCAAATGCTGCCTATTGAATAAATAGAAAAATAAGTTAACAATGAATATTATTACCATGTCACATTAGTTGGATAGAGCCAACATTATCAATTAAGTGGAAAAGAACAATAAGAATATATCAATGTATTGAATATAACAATGGCGGTCTCCTGCGTCTTTTGTATTTTATATCTTTTAATAGAAAAAATTGTGTTGATTCACTTTATTTAATGCACTTAAAACTTTTTGTAATTATGTATATGAAGAATTTAATTGAGTTTATTTTATGAATATGATTGCGCACTATTTTGACCCCCCAAAAAATCAGAAATAAAACTTGACTATGTTGAAAAAAATTAATGCAATATCATTACTTGCTTTATTGAGTGCTTTACCTTTGCTGCAGCAACCGCCACGTCTGTGTCGGCGACCGAGGCCTTGGCGACTTCGCAGATGACGGACTCGTCGTGTGGGTTGATCGTCTTGAAGGTGTTCCCGCTCTCTGAATCCAGAAACTCGTTGTTGATGAACAGTTGGTTAGGAAACCTGATGTCCATGTTGTTTACGTGCATCTCAACCTGTTAAACAGACGGGGGGAATAAAGATGGAATGAAAATCACAAATGGTTTCATTGATTGCCAAGGTTTTTCTCGCTCCCTGAATCTACCAACTCGTGGTCGATGAATAGTTGGTAAGGGAACCGAATGTCCATGTTGTTTATATGCATCTCATCCTAAAAAGTCACACAAAAAACCCCACAAATTGTTAATCAAAATTTAATTAGTTAATTGCCCCTATCCATGATACACAATTTGCACTATTGTGCCTCGTTTTCACTGAAATTGACAAGACATGGTAAGCGACAAACACATGGATTTCTGGGCCCCGTTTCATAAAAACTGTTCCCATCGTTGTAAATGTCCAATTATTGTAACTGGTAGGTCAGCAGCCCATCAGCATGGAGCATTGCAGCTGTTGCCATGGTAGTTACAATAATTGTACATTTACAACAACTGCAACAGTTTTATGAAATAGGGCCCTGAAGTAGTGAGTGATCTATCAGAGTGTTTCTGGCTTTTCCAACCATTTCCTGCATCTCGTCAAAAATCTCTTTATTATGTCAACTTTGATTTACATTTATATAAATTCAAGGAATACATTTATACACTTTTGTTGAATAGGATTGGTGTATTCACTGCTTTATATTTAAACACTTGTTTTATTCATCCAACTACCTGTTTGCAACCCCTAACTTCTGTAAAAAATGATCACACAATTGGTAGGAAAACGGGGTTTTGTGTTCATTAGATTTTCATACTTACTGCCTCATATTCAAAGACTTGGTCGTCCAATCCCCTGCTCTTCCTAACAACCTTCTGAACAAAGGCATCGAGGGTGGTTGCCATGTAAACGGCCTCATTCTGCAGTTCTACCCCAGTCTTCTGTTTCACCTCCTCCACCAACCTGCGAGGTGAAAAGCAATTTCCATTTCTCAGTTTAAACTCGTGTTTGGTTTTATCTCTGCATTTTTTCAAATATACAAACTAGTACAATATAGATATGATATATTAAAACATTTAAACAAAATCATAAAATATACTAAAACATTTTGTACAATATATTCTCCTTTCAACTTAAAATAAGTTAAAACAAATATCAAGTAGTAAATTTAACAAATACAAATAATGAAATTAACAAAATAAATAAGTGATATTATTTTTAGATAGAAATATGACAGAGAATAAGTGACAATTTCTCTCTCATAACAGCTATAAGAATTTTAAATTTTTTTTTACAATTCAGTGTATCAGTACAAATTCTGAAATCTATCAAATCTATCATAAGTTTGATTAACAAATCAAATATAGAAACAAAAATTAGATCACAAAAAGATGACCCTAAAAGTGTTTTTTTTTCTCAAATTCCCCCAATATCTTTACCTTGCAACATCCATAGAGCCAGCTCCCATCTTGAAGAAGTCTGTATCTTCTGCGATGTCTGGTGTACCCAGGATCGCTGCCCAGACTCCCTGTACAGATGAGTTTCAACAAAAGAAATATCTCACATTACAGTTCTATGCACATGGAAAACAAAGAGTAAATGACTCTGTACAGCTCAAAAGGTTATGAATCTTATATGGTAAAGAAATATATGTTGTCTGCAATGTCTGGTGTAGACAGGATCGCCGTTCAGACTTCCTAGACTTCCTGTATAGAGGAATTTCAACAAAAGAAATATCTAACATTACAGTTCTATGCACATGGAAAACAAGAGTAAATGACTCTGTACAGCTCAAACGGTTATGATCTTGCATGGTTAAGAAATCTGTGTTGTCTGCAATGTCTGGCGTAAACAGGGTCGCCGTTCAGACTTCCTGTATAGAGAGATTTCAATGAAATATCTCACATTATACCGCTATATACAGTGTATATGACACTGTAAAATGTAAAGCTCAAAATGCTATGAAGTTTTGTTTTTAAATCTATGACCCATATCACAAATCCTCATTATGGAGGTAGTAAAGAAGTATTTAGAACAGTTGAACAAATAAGATAACTAATTATTATGAGGGATAAATTTGAGCATCTTGTACCTTGATTACTGCTCTAGCGGTGTCAGTTCCAGCTTCATTTTATCAACTCTTTTTCAGGGTTTTTGTTATTATGTCAACATATTTACTAGACCCCTTCACTGGCTGAACTTGTAAGTGACACCAATTGGATGATCCAATCATTCTCCCCCCCCCCCCCCCCCCCCCACCCCTGGAACAACAGGTATTATGTAAAGATCTACGCCAGTGGATCCTTTGAGCATCTAGTACCTTTATTGCCATGGCCCATTCCTGCGTCTCTGGAGTCAGTTCCGGCTTCCATAGACTGGCACTACTTGCGATTTTGGTTGTATTTTGACAAAATTAATGAATCACTTTAAGCATATGTGACCGGCTATAGCAAAACCGGGCACTTGTCGGTAATTCATGTTTTGAAGAAACGGGCATTTTCAGTTCACACAATGTGTGTAAAAGTCCTATGATTGTAAAATTGAAACAATCATATCATCGCCAATTATTGACCAATTTGTTAGAACAAAGCATCAAATGAAAGCTTGTGATGAGGCCTTTGTAATGGTATGAAAATCTACATTTTGATTTTTTACCAACAAGTGGCGGGTTTTGCTATAGCCGGTCACATATTGTAACTTGATTGCCATGGCCCATTCCTGCGTCTCTGGAGTCAGTTTCGGCTTCCATAGACTGGACGTATTTGTGATTTTGGTTGTATTTTGACAAGGTGATTCATTAAATCACTTTGAGGAACCCCTTACCTTGATTGCCGTGGCCCATCCCTGCTCTTCTGCAGTCAGTTCCAGCTTCTCCTCAGCTTCCATGGACTGGCCGTACTTCGCAGCGGGGATCATCCTACCATCCTCGTACTGCAACGTCTTTACGTTGACCTGAACACAAACAAATTTAAATGACACTATTGTTACCACAACATCGTTTGTATGTGTTTTCTTTTTATTCCACATGAAAAATACTTTAAATTTTGCTTTTCAAATGAGCACTAATTGCATCAAAATGCCTCATATTCAAATAGTTTCATTCCAAATGTACCATTATTTTAAAGGACCACATAATGAAAGAATGTTATTCTGTCGTGCGTCGGAATTTCATTTACTCTATGATTTAGAATTTACCGTCAAATATGTCTCGGCGAACATCGGTCTATAACAGCCAACCTGCCTATAGTGACCACTTATAGTGTTCCCCTGAAGAGTAAACAAATATTATTCAACCTGTCCATAGAGATCACCTGTCTACAGTGGCCACTTTTCTTGTTTCCATTCGGTAGTCATTATTCACAGGTTTGACTGTACAATGTTAACTCCTAACGTGCCAAGCTCGCATTTTTGCGAGTTACAATACACACAAATGCCATAGAGCATTAAAATCCCTGGTACGTTAAAAGAGTTAAGGAACCTGTCTATAGCGTTCATGTTCTTGTTTCCCTTTAGTGGCCACTATACACAGGTTTGACTGCAGCTTATGTTTAACACTCACCATCTTGCCGTCGCTGCCGGGGAAGGCCATCCCGTTTTTGTGCACAACGGCTGGTGCGCTGCATCCCTCCACGTCGACGGCTGTTCCCTTGGGCTGGCTACCGAGCAGCGTTGAGCCAAACATCGTCACTTGCTGCAATGTCAGACAATTGAAAATAAAAAAGTAGTGGACATAAATCTCAGCAGTATATTTAATCATGTCATGGTTTACAAAAATGTCAAAGCTAATTATTTTAATCCTCTTGTTGAATAATCAATATTTTATTTAATTTGAGTATGACAGATATGCCAACATGTGCTATATATCACATTATGTATCAGATATATTTTCTTTGTTTGGTGAACCGTATTACAGTTTCAGGCCTCCTATGTATTAGTTTTCACTTTTGATGGGTCTTTTGTCAAGGCCTCGAGGCTCTCAGGGCCAAGTCCAAGGCATCCATGCCAAAGGCAAGAAAGGCCCAAGGCATGAAAAAATGGGCCTTCAAAGGATCTAGTAACTCTGTTGACACATGCACAAGATAGCAAATGGTTGATAAAATGTCTATTTCTGTGTTCTGATGTGTACACTGAGTGATGTGTGAAATTCCATGGTAAATGACCAAGTAATGCGCGAAAATGCACGAAAGTGTCAGGTGACTGTCATGTGACTGTCATGTGCCTGTCATACATACCTGGCCATCTATCTTGGCCCAAGCCCCTGGGATCATGTCGTTTCCTCGGATGAAGTTGTGAAGCATCTCACCAGACTGGTTCCAGTTTATCTTAATTATGAACGAACAAAATGATTCAGTATTCAGTTTTCTTAAAAAAAATAAATGAAAGAAATACAAACGGGGTAGCCCCATTTAGTGCTACAAACTACAAAGGCCTGCTTAACAATGGGATCTTGTAAACATAAAACATGAATATTGGTTGAATTGCGCTACCTCAACATTACTTTGACCTTTTTTCATATTTGTCATCATTCTATAGTTCATTGACATCGCAGAATTGTGTTTTGTTTTCTTACAGTATTTTGTTTTAAAAATGTGAATGCAATTATGACACTTTGAAAATTTAAGCTCATGATTAATTTCTTATAGAATCAACATATTGCGATGGAAATCTATGTTTATGAACAAATTACCTCTGCAACTTCTTTCTTTTTCCAGATCTTGTCGTATGTGGCGCCCTCTTCAGTCTGTGGTATGCGAGGTGCTTTGCCCTCGTAGATCAGGTTTACTGCCTCTCCCTGGGATAAAAACAAAACACGAAATAGGATTACCTCAATTGACATTAATATCTCCTAAAAGCTGAAGAAACCTTTTGGGGAAACCACACAAACTAACACAAAGTATTAATTCCCATAATGGACATTCACTGTATATTTTCTTGAAGCTGAAGTAAAGTTTTGGGGGAATGCCTAAAAAAAAAAAAAACTGGGAAATGTTCGCTTTTACAATCCCTGGCAATGTGAGAGAATAACTAATCTTCAAATGGAAACAGTTGAAAAAAACTTTTTTTGAAATCAAATTTAGAAATCAAATACATGGTTGAAAATAAATAAGGTGGTACAATAAAATTCATATTGGACAGTGTTACCATCTCTTTGTGATCAAATAGTTTTTGACATATAGATAATCATAACAAATATCTGCAGTGGTATTTTTTTATATGAAGGCGAATCACATTCAGCCATATTTGATAAAGTGTGACCAGGAGTATTGACTACAAAACTAAGCAAGTAGCACCATTGCCATTCATAACCACTGAAGATTTTTTTTTTTTGTCCTTGAAGAACAAAAATCAATTAAATCAATTTACCACCATTGTGTTGACAATCCAAATATTCCAGATCTTCTTCTTACACGAGACGATTAATGTTGGCACAGAAGCCAAATCTATGATACTGCTTACACACACATGTGCCTTTGGTAGTGGCATGAGTGATGAGTGTGGGAGGGTTACATAGACTATAGGGGTCAATACCCCATACATGTGTAAATTATTGCCACGTCGATGCTGCCGCCACCCCCCCCCCCCCCCCAACTCCATGGTAAAACAACAAGGAACATTCACCAGTATGTGAGATAAGAGCCCATGAATTTTGTTTATGCTTCAATCCACCCCCTACCCCCCCCCCCCCCCCCCCCCCACATTCCCCAGACTTGTGAGAATTCTCTGACCCCCTACCAGGTAATATGACCGGCTCATGGATAGTATGGAATGTTATTGACGTCAGTCAGTTTTCCTACCCTCTGGTCCATAGCCAACCTATCGGATCAGACACTTCGGGCTTGTGACTGTGTGTTATCGCTTAAACCAATCTACTATTTTTACTTGTTTGAATAACTTCACTTGATAAACCCTTATTTGAAATTTTGAAAGCTTACCGAGTTCCTACTTTCTTATTTGATTACATTTGCCTTTATAGTGGATAAGCAGTTTTCAACAGTTTTTTTTACATTTCTTCCTACTTTCTATGTACATAGAATGTATGGCATCCTCTTTATGTTTGTTATACAAAGAATCAATATCTTCTTTTGATGTACATGTGTACATGTAGTCTGTTGGCATTATGACACTTGGGTATCCATTGTACAATATACATATGTATGCTCTTTCCAGTTCTATTACTGTACTTGAACAACAATCCACAGTTCACAATGCTATAAACTATAAGTACACAGTATACTATACAGTACAGGTTGGTTGTGCATAAAAGGAGAATTATCCTTTTCATTACATTCAGTCATCTGAAACCATCCATAGGGACATTGTTATTGGCTGTATGGTGACACACCTCCTACACACCCCCAACATACCCTCTATGGATCAACAGGAAAGCGGAAATAAGATCTGACACACTAGTTACAGGAACTATGTAAATTGCACAGTATGTAGAATGCACTATGTACTTCATATATGTGTGCCATACAGTAAATTCAATTCCACTTTTGACTTGCCTACAAGAACAAACTTTTATATTTTCTCAAAATTACTTAATATTTATAGCTGAACAAGAAAATGCTTGCAGCTCAGTTCCATAATGCAAGTTACAAAATATTTTTGCCTTTAGAAGTAGATAAAAGCACAAGTTCATCCAGGAGCCTTGATAGCAATCTAAAAACTGCATAATTTTGAAATTAATTTATAGAAAAAGAATAATCACAGATTTATATGTATGCACATGTGTTAAAATACAGGCATATAAACATTTCATGAATGCTTATTTTTGTGAGAATAAAAAAAAAAGAAGGATAATACACGGCAGGGCTCAACACTCACACTGGCCCGCTGGCCCGGGGCCAGTGAAATTGCACTTCGGGCCAGCAAAAATGTATAAAAGTCATATTTTGGTGGCCCGATCGGGCAAGCAGATTTTCAACCCGACATTGACAAAATGAGAAAATCTTCTTCTTTTTTTTCCATGTTATGCTTCATCTATAATCACAGGTTTGATCAGGAAAGAGTTATATTTTGAATAGTAAAAAGTTTACTTGTGAAGTAAAATTTTCGGGCCAGTAAATTTTTCTTTCGGGCCACCAGAAAAGGGGTAGAAATTATTTCACTGGCCCGACCGGCCCACTGACAAAAAAGGTAAATGTGGAGCCCTGGATAATATTCAAGCGTTGATACTGACCATGGCTTTGATGCCCTCTGGGTAGAGGAACCGGTTGTAGAGCGTATCCAAGGTGTCGTTAGGGTCAACATCCACAGATTTCTGGAGGAGGATGGGACCGGTATCCAAACCGTCATCGGCCCAGAACACCGTGAAACCAGCTTTCTTATCACCAGACATTAATGTCCTATGAAATGAATTGAGACATAATATTGCAAAATGAAAGTCTTTATTCCTAAGACAACTATATCGGACTAAGTCATGAGTTAATATATATTTTGGGGGGACAAAATGATGTGCATGTGATTATTTTATTCTTTAAAAAAATATGTACAAAATGCAAGCAAGATTTTGTTGGCAAACATGCATGATTTTCAAAATAAAAACAACAATCCATCGGATTCATCCCCCCCCCCCCCCCATTAAAAAAAGAGCTATAAATTGGATTATAATGACTCATTAGGACTTTACATTCCTTGTACCCATTGGGAAAAGTTCCAGACCTGAATGCTCAATTTGCAAGCCTGTAATAAACACATTGCAGCCATTTGCTCAATATATACTGCATTCGTGGTTGGGTAAATAGGAAAAGTGTCTGGGATATCATTGATTGGTTTCACTATTACAGATTACATAATAGTAATTGACCAAGTACACTGACCAGTGATTATCAGAAAGGTTGCGAGTAAGAATGCCATGTTCATTTTAAACTTGCTCCCGACTAGATTTTGTAAATGTCTAGATAGAGTTAATACAGGGCCTCACCAGGTTTACATCATGTATGTACTGTACGTAGGCACCATGCCAGAAAAACATATATTAACATTTTATTTTGTTGGTTATTTCCAAAGCTGGGCATTGCTTGTCTAGAGTCTAGACATTAAATTAACACTTTGAAATAGTTTAAATTTTCCATAGATTATAATACAATGGAAATTATAAGGACTCTTTTATGATTGTCAAGGGCTCAATTTTGGGGGCTAAAGAAGGACCAGTGTATTTTTTCACTGGCACCACATGCACAACAGTTTGTGTAGAAAAGTGATGCTTCCTGTTACACAGAAAATCAACTCTTACACTGCCATGTAAAAAAGCTGTTGGATAATCATACACAATCAGTGATAAGGGAACTGCAGCCCAGGGTTTTAAAAGCTGGCATTAATGGAAAAATACCAACGAGGGTCGACAAATGAATGGCACTATGGCAGTCCCACATTCACTTTATATTGCACAACCAACCATGGGGTGCGTACGTGTGTGTTCTCTATTTACACAGTAAAGGTATAATGTTTGCTGGTACTTCACAGTAGATCTATTTGAACACAAGATTGAGACTACGAAGGGTAAAAAAAGCCCAATCAACTCATGGCAGACACCGCATCAACTCATTTGGCTAATTAAAAAGCCCAGTTGGGCCAGTAAAATAATGCCCACTTAATATTGGGGGTGGCCCAGAACAAAGATTGAGAATTTACAGACCTATAGGGCCAGCAAAGAATGACTTGCATATTTTCTTACCAGTATTACTGGCAAAACGGATTTATTTTTAAAAAGGGAAACATTCTTAGTTTGCTAATTCAAGTGGCTTTTGTTGATCAAAGTCCATGTGTGCTCAGTTTTTTATATCACACATTCAATCACTTTTGTAAAGACCTTGATATGCAAGGTAAACTAACCGTAAGAGCTAGTATGGTATATCAGAGATCCACATGTACTGTGTTGAGTTGAGTTCAAAATGCCGAATCAGCAAAACCAAATTGGTTAATCAAAATGCAACCTTAGCATATCTTTCATTATCAAATCTGTCAATTGTAAGAAAATGAAGCCTGTTATGGAAAAAGGGTTTGTGGGTAGAACAATCACTTTTGTACAAATAAACAAATTGTCAAATTCCTGAAATAAAATCTGTAAGTGACATTGATGTTTGAATATAGATGGGAATATTGCTGATACAGCATTTTGTAAATTCAGCACAAAATAATATATGAGTATGTGTCTAGTTATTAAAATAAATTTACTCTGCACACAGTGTACAGAAGAAAAGTTACAGCTGACATTACCAGTTGATGACAGAATCCCCCTTGTGCCTCTGGCGCAATGAGAGATGATAAAGCTGCGTTTTGGATGGTCCATGACATTTATAGTAATGATAAAATCTTGAATATAAGTTCCAACATCACAGATAAACATTGACCAATAAGACTAAAGGCAAGCACTTAGAACCAAAAGTATGTTATCCTATTATCCTATGGCTGATGCCACCTGTGCCTTATAATGAACAATGATGAATGGTAAATAATAAAGCTGTGTTTGGGATGGTCCATGACTTATTAATACAATCTATACCAACATCACAAATGTCAGTATTAAAACAATGCCCAATATATAATGCCCTGTAGTCAGACCAAGTCTGTAAATTAGTATTTTCCTTGTGGCCCATTTGGGCGAGTAGAAATCTTGATTTTCTCATTTGAATGGCTAGAAACCTGAATCTGGTGGCCTAAAACATAGAAAACGTTACAAAATTATGTTATTTTGGACCAGTGGAATTAACCCCTTGACTACGGGAACCGGGTGGGTCGAGTACAAAGTCTATGGGGATGTCAGAAACTCGAAGGGAACGGGTTAAGCATCAGTGATACATGGGGACCCAAGCAATTTCCATGTGGCTCTAGGCCAGTAGGCTTGTGCTCTTAAATGTTGAGCATTGCCTTACCAGTTGATGGCGGATGCCCCCCTATGCCTCGGGAGCAACGAGGGATGGTAGATGATGGAGCCGTGTTGCGGCTGGTCGATGACGTTCATTGGGATGAACTGTGAGCAGAAGGGCAGGACGTTGAGCTCGGCGCCGCAGTCGTTGTACGCCTGCACGACCTCCTCGATGGGCTGCCCTTTCGTCCTCCATCGCGGGAATTTGAAGACTTTTGTGCCGTCACTCTCGGCTGTCATGGCTATGAATGGTACAGAGGAATAAGAAAAAAAATTACAATGATATCTGTGTGAAAATGAACCTCTTCCTTACAATACTAAATTTGTTGAACATTGCATATTGGGTAAACTTCAGGAAAGCCAGTTGATATGAATTTCTTTAAAATCTTAAATTTTTAACTTACAAACCCATCCATTGCATGCTTCGATTGCATGGTTCAAAGAGTCTGAAATATTATAATTCATATTGGACTCATATTGAATTCATATGAAATTTGCAATGTCAGCATTATTGTAGAGTAGAACTGTAGAAGTGTAGAACCCATTCAGCTATTTTGCAAATCAATATTTGACTAAGTTATGTCACTTGACTCACCTCCCTAGATGGGTTATCACTGTTATTTGTGTTTGCTTTTGATAAGCTGTCTACACTTCAAAGATACGCTGTACTTGCAGTTTATTCAAGTTAAAGAGTAAAGGATAGAGCGAAGTACATGTAACACGTTATCATTTTAATACAATTATTTCAGATACAGATAATGAAATGTTATGTTCAAAAACTGCCTTTCATGATTCATAAAGCAACATGTGATTTGTTACCAGAATAGGGGCTCTCATTTTAGCTCACTGTGTTGAAATGGGGAAATGGGATTTTCTGTAAAAGTCAGTTTCAAGTGAATGTCTGCTTACAAGCTACAGACTTGATTAGGTTTTATTGCGGACTCAAATTTAGAATGTACATGAACACGGTTTTGTAGACCTCTCAACTCTTAAAGTGATGATTTCTTACCAAGAGGGTCTGCTCTACCCTTCACATCTGGGATGGTGAAGACACCGACGATCTCGTGGCCGTCTCTCCGGAGAAGCTTGTACACCTCCTCCCCAAACTGACTCTGACCAATGATTGCAATCTTCATCTTGTCCAAAAGACTCTGCAAAAGAGCAAGGAAAAATCAGAGGTACGGAATTTAGTGTGAGTAATTTTGTTGATAAAAAAACGATTGAAGCATTTAATTAGTCACAACTAATAACATACAAATTTAGTCTGACTAATGATTGCAATGATTGACTATGTGAGTCTAATTAATGATTGTCCGAACTCCAAAAGACTCTGCAAAAGTGCAAAGAGGACAATCAAAGGTAAACAAATTTATTGCAAGTAATTTGTCTGTGATCAAAACCTAATGAAGCATTAACTAGTGCCATTTAGATGTACAAATTGAGTCTGACTAAGGACTGAAATCCTCATCTTGTTTAAATTTAAAAGAAGATGCAAAAGTGCAGAGTAGACAAAACCCACTGCATAGAACCAGAGGCAACTGATGAAATAAAAATTAGCACTGGCCTGCCTGCCTGCAGGACTGCATGGGGCTACCAAAAAATAGATTACCATATGGATTTGACAGACTTTCTGTTTTTTTTCTTAGAACTTCTTTGTTTGAGGCAGTTGCGAGCCAACATTTACATGTAAGAGGCTTTGATTTTATTTGTCCGTCACTGGGCCACAAAGAAAAAAAGATGATTTCTAGCACTGGTGTAGACTACTTAATTTACACTTCAGCTTCCTGCATGCATGCTGCACTTAACAAACTCGTTATTAATCAAACATGTTAATGAAAGAATGAAGCCCCGAGTACAAGTCGTTAAGGATGCGAGTACAAACTAATGATCATAACATAAGTGATGCAGCAACGGGGTAGGCAACTGTGACCGGCAATGGCGATTCCCCTCCCTCTTACCCCAAAATGAAGAAGAAAACCAAAATGTGAGTATGGTAAGTGTACTACACATCGGCACTGCTTTTTTAAAGGTAGTTCAGATTCGTCAAATGAGATGCGCGGCGCCATCTTGCACACGCGTTGCGCACGGTGCGTAATGCACGTTAGCTCAGTGTCATGCGGTGCGCGCAAACTAGCCCAGTTCAAAATGGCGACCCGCTATGTAGCATCCCCACGCTTGATGCCCTTTAAACCGTCACCCTGCGTAAAATGTGTGTTTGCGCGTGTTGTGAAAAATCGCACATGTGATAGTGCGCGCTACCCTTAGAAACTGCACTGGTCGAGGTTCAAAATATGACTTATAAATCGCAAATCTGATCATTGCATCGAAATCTGCACTATTTTCTCAATGTGTGAGTAAATGTTTAAGAATTTTGTATGATTTTTAAGCCTAAAACTGTCGGAAATATCTTAAGTTAGGGTGCCGATGTGACTGTAGACAGTCACAGTGTACTGTAGGTCACTCAAGCATGACCAAAGCCAGGCCACAAGCCTCACCAATCCAACCCTTCGACCGGAAGATTTGCAGGACAAAAACCTTTCCTTCCATATGTATAATGATAATGATGATGTATGGTTGAGTGACCCCCGCATCGGCACCCTAAAACATTTCCGACAGTTTAAGACATAAAAATCATTAAAATTTCTTGAAATTGTACTCACACATTGAGAAAATAGTGCAGATTCCGATGCGATGATCAGATTTGCGATGTATGCATTACATTTTGAGATAGCGCCTTCGAACGCGCGCGTGGTTTTTTGGCTTCCCGGATTCGAAGTGTTTTTAATACCGGCACCCCCTCAACACTCGTTGACAACGCACGCAACTCCAAATTTCTTGTGTGATGTTAGCATTATTTCACAAATTTCACAAAAATACTCGTAGCGGACTATAAACGCATTATTTCTCCTCCAAATTTCGACCAGTGCAGTTTCTAAGGGTAGCGCGCATAATCACACGCGCGATTTTTCACAACACGCGCAAAAACAAATATTACGCGGTGTGCCGATATTAAAAACAGTGCCGATGTGTAGTACACCTATCATACAACATAAATTCCATTTGGGAATTCCATTTGGTTGCCCCCCCCCCCCCCCCCCCCCCCCACTCTCCTCCAGGACCAGTGCCACTGCCAGTGGCAGTGGCACACCCTCGTCCTCGACCTTGCAAATGCAATTTGGTATAGCCATGCTTGTGCCGACCAACTGAGAAGACCAAGAAGAGACTGAGACAACTAGATATATCTCCAAGTCTAACGGACAAGCAACATACACAATCAAAATTACATGAAATTAATGATCTTTGTATTGATCAACTGCAATCTCACCCGAGATGTTGAATAGTGCCGCTGTTGTCGCATACATCTGCTTGAAAGCCCCCCGATCCCCGTGGCCGTGAACCTACTTGCCGCCGCTAACATTTTGCTTCTGCCGTACTGTCGATGTCTATTTTTAAATCTTCCAAACGTTTACACACAAAGTCAATAAATATCGATTTTATTCCACGACGTCAACTCCAGCACAAGGATTCCTTTGAGTGATGATAATCAGAACCGTAAATTCCAAAGACCGAATTACAAGGTAAATAAAAGAGCCTATTCCGGCACCCACACATCTATTCTAACAAAATGCCGAGAGATGCGATAATCAGCAGATGCGTGGTGGAAAAGTACGGAAGATAGTGTGTGCTGCGCTTCTCGCCGGTACGCGCTCTCCGATCCCCAGGCCTGACTCTAGCTCTGGCAGTGCTTGATTTAGCGTCACCAGACTGATCCGGGAACTCGACGAGGGTTTAAATGATTATTCAACTGACCGGCGTCAGAAAGGAAACATTCATTTAAAAGTTTATGGGAAATACACGAGTAAACGAAACTAAAAGCGACCTTCGACACTGTCAGAAATCGTACAGGGAGGAGCTTCCAGCCGACACGATCGACAATTTAAACGTTGCGTAGCCGAGACTTCCCCGACCCCGATCGGCCGATCGCGATGAACAAAGAATACAAAAACAGCTGGCTACATATAAATATTGGTCGAATCCACTCTCGTAATAGGTATTATTACTGTATGAGAATCACAGACGAGTCCCATAAGTATAACATACAGAAGACATTATAAAGACAAAGATGAAGTTTAATATATTTATAATAACCTTTGGTCCATAAATCCGCGAGTTTGAACACACGGTTGGCTCCTGGAAGCACACGCTACACCCGTCCCCCTTTATACAATGGACTAATCTGGAGGTGTGTTCTCGATCTGGCACATGCATATTTAACCACATGCACAGAATTTAGTTCAACACGTGTATCATGTCGTCAGCGGCAGCAGCGTGGTCTTGCATGTTGCGTAATTTCACCATCGACGTGAAAAAGGCATAAAAGGGCGTATTGTGGTAGATTGTGGTCAGGACGTCAGTCGATCAGTTGGGTATTGGTGGAGCGACATATCCGCTTGATAATCTAAACCGTTAAACGCAAAATATACCGTTATAAAATATGTAGCGCTGATGGAGTTTGGGGTCCCTTTTGTGTTTCCATCAAAATAAATAAACAATTGCTGGTATAAAAATTAATATTTAGGGCAGCCTCTTTTAGATTTGTAAACAAATGGGGAGGCGCAAGGAGATGGAAGGCGCAACGGGGGTGGGGGGGGGGGGGGGGGGGGGGGGGGGGGGGGAGGGGAGGGGAGGTTGGACGAATGATTCCCAACAAGGAGGCAATCAGCTGCTGACAGTTTTTGGGTCTAACAATTAGCATTATAGTGTGCATGAGTATGCTTTGTTGCTTTTTATCCTTGATATAAAAAATACTTTGTAAATCAAATATCATTGCTCGATTGGTATATTTCGATAGCGAATTATACACATCAACTAATGCTTTCCACTGTGTGACTCAGCGAAATGGAAAATGATATGACTCGACATCATCATTTTTTCCAATATTGCCAGGGCTTTAGCTGCAAAATTATCTAGAAAATTAATTCCTCTTGATTTGGCCACTTTGGGGTATCTAGCCTAAACAGATCTAACGGTAAGTATATAATGTTACATTATAAGGTTATCATTTGGGTTGATATTATCATTTTAAAAACAAGGGATAGTACAGTTCTGGTAATAATTTTAGTAATAAAACTTGTCAGTTATCATTAAAAACTAACATATTATTCAAGGATGCTTCAAAAACATATATCGTACACGGTGTATTACATGGCTGTTTTCATTCAAGCAGCTACCAACACAAGAGTGCGCCCTCCAGACACATCAAGTTTCAATCATTTCAATCAAAATAATATGTGAATGTGATGTTTGGTGCAAAAATAATTATTCAATAATAGAGAGATCATCAAAAACATTTTTAACAAAAAAAACATTTAGGTATATATTTTCAGAAACGGGTGTAGCATTTAAATTTGGTTTCCAACATTTATTCCAATCAGATATATTTATATGGATACTTTACTTTTTAGCTGTTTCTGAATCGATTTTGATCAAACAGAGTTGTTTCTGTCATTATAATTGTTGCTTTTTTCGAATTCATTACCTAACAAAGAAATCATTTTGCAAAGCGCCCTCTCCCCGATAGCAAAAACTGGTACAAATGAGTCTTGTATTAATATTACGTCTTTAAGCCGACATAAATTGACGTCAATAAGACGCAAACTTGCACCCGTGTATATACGTCGTCATTGGGACGCCATAATAAGACGTACCTAGTAATGACTTCATAATAAGGTCGTTCAAACGGCAAAAATTATAATGGCAAAAATAGTGTTTGATGAGAGACGTCATAAAGACGTAGCAACGTCGTCTGTACGTAACAAATTGTAATGGCAAATAAGTCATAATGACGTCATAAATTAATCGTCCATACGGCGTACGACGTGTTTACCAGTAACTTACGACCAAGCCCGGCGCAGACACTGAGCCGACTCGACCCGATCCGACTGGTTTTAATCAGGCTAGAGTTGGGCCCGGTCGGTCGGAGCAGATTTATCGTGTTGAATCGGCCCCAACTGGCATCCGACTGTCTCCCGACTGGCAAAATGTGTGTCGCGAGGCACTGAAAACTGAGCCGATCGGAATGACAACCAGTCGAGTCGGCTCTATCTGCGCCGGGCTTAAAGGGGACCACCAGGCAAAGGACAAAACATTATTAATGCGGTCTGAATTGCGAAGACTGTTGTGTGCAGAGCGAAGGAATCGCCCGGGAATCTATTGTCTACATACGTACGCGTAAATAGCATTGGCGCACTCGCCTGTTGGGAACCAGGAAATAGTAGTGGTTCCGTAAGTGGTGGAAATTAATTGCTTTGTTTATGAATTATTACACAATCCTTTGCAAATTGTTGGGTATCTATTTGATATCACAAAACGGTACCAAAACATATAATAATGTGTTGTTCTTTGCCTGGTGGTCCCCTTTAAAAGACGTCAGTCTGCTATCAGGGTCTACACCAAAACTTAGTCTACTCAGGCTACTTTAACCACGGAAATAGACTAAATGTTGATATTCAAAGTCATTGTATTCACTCGTGCTTTGTACACATCAAATTGTGTATTTAACCTTGAATGGTGGGCAGTTTCAAGAGGAATGTTTTTAGTTCCATTCTAACCGAGTCACTTACCGATCAGTATACTTGTGAACAAAATGGGGCACTAAATTATGATGGTGTATATACATGCTGTACATCCTGACTGATGGATCCTGTCGAGTACCTTGTTATACATAACTATAAAATTGCCATGTTGTCAATTTAATTAATTAGATACAAGTTATTTCCTATTTACACTTGCATTCAATAGTATAGTTGCCACTATATTCGTATTCCCCGTTTAATTGTTGTACTGCATTTCAGAACAAACACACAACCAGACAAACAAACACAAAACAAACCCTATCGTCAGATATTATAGTTAACAACTTAACACAAAACTTCAGTTCAAAATAATGTTTGAGGCTACCATGCGTGCCTTGTAACACTATTTCATTTTATAATGTCAACATCATTGTTCTGCACCAATGACATATGTCATACAAAACATAATTGTCACATATTTATTAAATTAATTTAATTATCATTTGTTAATATCATTCTTCCTTGTATCCCACATTTTTAAAGTATTCAATCAGTACATAGTCACTTCCAAGAAATTTAACTAATGATATTGGGCAATATAAGCTGAGTGCAATACTGAAGAACACATCTATTGGTGTGCTATTATTTATAACAATAAATAAAGGGTTTATATTAATTATGCAAGTGACTGAAAAAGAAGTTCTATAACAATAAACACCATTTCAAAATGTCATATGCATTATGCCATACAAATTTTGTTTCTTTTGATTGATTTAAAACATACTTATATTTCCCCCGGAAGCTTTAGGATTGTCAATATCCAGAACGATAGATGTTATTTATATTTATAATACTTAGGCTTAGCTATTAAATAGCACTATAGAAGGTCATATAAAGTTAGCTCAATTTTAGTGGGCATAGGCCAGAAATCCTGAATAAGTGTGTAATTATGGGACTGGGTCAGATGGCCTTAATTTTAGTTTTGCACTCTCAAGAAGACCAATATCAACTTTGACATAATGAATAAGTGGGGTCCCTGTCCCTTCATTTGAGTGTTACTTTATATTTCTGAACCCCAAATATAGGGAGGGCGGGGGGGGGGGGGGGGGGGGATAATACAGGCCATCCCCCGCAACTCAAATATATATATACATTTTTTTTTGGGGGGGGGGGGGATATCCCCGTGATCAACGCATGCACATTACGTATTCTTTAAATACATCAGATTTATTCACTGGTCAGTTTTACACTAAAATGGTTTCTTTACGATCAGCAGCTGAAAAACAAGACAATATATATACCGGGCATATACCATGCTGAAAACAAACAATACGAATATAGCAATCAATTATGTAGACAGAAACATCCATCTCGTTCTGGAGGAGTCCTTTAATATTATGACGTCAGAAGCCATGACGTCATAAAAATCTATTTTGAGAATTTTCAAATTTGGACTTCATTTTCCGAAAGAGCACAAAAAATTATGTCCAAATACCGAAAATCAATTGAATATGTTAAGTATTGGCTGATATATGCCCATCCGAATGAATATTTTGTCAATAGGCAATAACTTGCCTATTGACAAAATGAACCAGAGCACTATATTCTATAACACTGATTGAAATGAACCAGAGCACTATATAACACTGATTGCCCATTGAAATACAATTCATTCGGATGGGCATATCTCAGCTAATACTAAACATATTTAATTGATTTTAAGTATTTGGACATTATTTTTGATGCTCTTTCGGAAAATGAAGTTCAAATTTGGAAATTTTGAAAATAGATTTTTGATGACATCACACTTCACCACTCTATGTAGAGAGCAGGTGAGAAAACAAAAATCGTCAAAGAACCCTCGAAACATTGGATGATTTTTTCGGACTATCAATTGTTGAAACAATAAAGATTATGCATTCTCTACAAAGATGTGTACTGCAGACTATATCTGGGAGGAAAATGATCATGACACAGGCACTACAATTAATTATGAATAATTATATGAACATCCCTGTAAATAAAACAAACATATATATAAAATACATGATGCCGTGTGGCGCCATATATGGCGCTTGTTATAATTCCCAGGCCAGGGATCGCAGCTCAAAATCGCAACACCCACGGTACGTGTAGCGCAAGTATCGAAGGTAAATAAATGCAAAATATAACTCACCGAAAGAAGAAGAGGTAATGGTACCTTGTCTATGGATAACAGCGCCGCGCCGTAGGCTCGAAAGGATGCACTCAGTGAATCAAGGGAATAGAACCTCTTTATATAAGCCGATTCCTACTCTCTGAATACGCAGAACGTCAGTCGATCAGTTGGGTATTTTCACCGTTCAGGCAGCGAAATCAGCTCTGAATCAAAAGGTAGAGAACAAATAACGTATCTCCCAGGTCAGGTGAAGCATGTGTAAATTTCGTATTAGGTAGTAGTCTTAGTTTTTAGAACCAAAATAGTATGGTTTTGTTTTTTTCACAGACTGCAGACACCCGAGTATACTACCAGCGGATCGGAGCACGTACAAGCCACAAACCACCAACTTAGCCAGAACTACAACAACAAGAGCTTCTCCGTAAATAATACATGTGTAACATTTCTTTTCTTATTTGTTCCAGCGGGGCTACACAGTACATGGGGAAAGGCAGATTCAACCATGGACAATCCATGATTCAACCAAGCATATATGGGGCTATTGTGTCTAGAACATACTCATTCACCCATATTGTTATGACGTACTACTACAGTACTGGATCATGATTGGGTTACCTCACAACCATGCATGCATGTATTTTATTGATATAGCTCATGACCTCAGTCCACACCCCTTCACTCGTATCCACATTTTTCCAGTTCCAGTGGGCAGGAGCTCAACCATATGGCACAAATCCATTCCAAATTTCACTGATATTTAGATACTATAATTTAATATGCTTGTAAAAAAAAAAACAAGTTACAGAACGCAGTTGAATGACTGAATGATATGTGTGTGTTAAGCCACAGCTATTGTTCCCTTTTGAATGATGTATTATTCTAGTATGTTTCACTGCACTGTTAGATGTACGTAATAGATTAATAGATTAATAGTCGATTAATTCCCAGGGATCAATTCTAACCATCTTGACAGTGATTGTCTAAGCTAGTATAGCCTAGGGGCCGCTAATAAGCTCTGTGACTTGCAGGGGTGGGTGTAGCCTTTAATCAAGGCTCTATATGGCTGGGAGATCGATCATACATTACGAGCTGTGATCCCGCTTGTACAATTACAACTACTGTAGATTGGCTAGTTGCATCCTCGCTGCGCTCGGGTCTATAGTCTCGCGCTTCGCGCTCGGTTGGGTGTTCGCGCGGGGCCTCGCTGCGCTCGGGTCTATAGTCTCGCGCTTCGCGCTCGGTTGGGTGTTCGCGCGGGGGCCTTGACAAAAGGCTAGGGTGGGTGGGGACGAAGGGATGGGCTTGTTTGAGCCTCTCGCTCTCAGCCCTGCTTGCCACCCATGCTCATAGTTATACATAAGCCTTGGACTTTCCCTATAAGGCCTAAACCAGTTGAATCCAGATTTATCAACATATATATATATATGATTATGATTTTGT
Organism: Echinarachnius parma; assembly: GCA_037951105.1. Taxonomy (NCBI): domain Eukaryota; kingdom Metazoa; phylum Echinodermata; class Echinoidea; order Clypeasteroida; family Echinarachniidae; genus Echinarachnius; species Echinarachnius parma. Next base: position 76,637 of record JBAMJV010001751.1, read on the forward strand.
TTAAAAATTCCTGACAACATGAAAGATTGCACTCAGACAAGACAAGGTACCTGTTTACTTTGCATATACTAGTTCTCAGTTTGCGTTTCTTGGCTGATGACCTGGAGAAAAGTTATTTGATTTCACCCATGCAGGATGAGAGCTATTTCAAGGCAAAATTGATTATTATCTCCCTCATCAAAATTGGCAACTCCTTATTTCTTGCCTTTTAATGACATCAAAACAGGTGGAAATTAATTTAGAAATCAAATTTTGAGGAAAACCTTTATTAACTGATTTGCTGTGAAGTTGCCAATTTGAATAAAATGAAAAATAATTTGAAAATGTGACAATGCCTTACCAATTTATGGATTTTCCTAAATCTTAGCGATCTATATTACGCACTAATATAAATCATTGAAAATAAAGAAAGCAGGTGGTAACAAAATAAGGCTAAAATAGAGGGATTTATGGTTGATTTCTTATTTTAGAATGAATATAACTTGATGTATTCTTGCTCAAATGTAGGAGTCGGACTACCTAACCACAACTATGTGGGCAATCGTCCGTGTCTATGGGGATTTCAGAATCTCAAAGGGAACAGGTCAATGGGCCTCCCCCTATTTAATTTGCCCTAATCTTGAGCTTACTTGAGAGAAATTTAAATCCCTTTTAAACCATGTTTCTACTCGGCAAAATATTGTACCTACATTGTAGCTATGTCTGTACACTCCCTGCTAGCTTAGCACATTGTCAATAAGAATAAATGTTATATGAATTACAGTGCAAGTGACCCGGAGGTCTCGGGGTTTTTAATCCCAGAGAAATCCTATTTTCTTTAAACTTTTTCATGTTAAAAAAATGTTTACAACACATAATTCTTAAAATGAAAATGAAAACAATTTTAAAAGAGTTTCATTCATAATTATATTTATAAAAATGATATATATACTATCTTGAAAATGGATTTAACTAAACTAAATCCCTTCCTAATCAATAATACTGTAAGGAATTGTCCTGATAAAGTCATGACTGGCAATAGAAAGAGTCTAGAGTCTGATATAAAAGACTAGACTTGTCAATCTTTGACTTATAAGCAGACTTTACTCTTTGTTTATATCTACACAAATCTTTGATAAGTGCTTGTCATTGTGTATTTAGTTATTTGCATGATTGAGTTTTTAGACATTCTCTTTCAAGAAATATAATCATCAATTCAGCACATTAAAATGGTATGAGGTAACATGTGCAGTGACGTTTCAAGGGGGGGGGGGGGGGGGGGGGGGGGGGAGGGGGCATCAGGCACATGACCCCCAAATAATTTTCCCAAAACAAGAACAATCTGGGCAAACCATAATAAAATAATTAAGGTGTGCCCCCAATCATTTGCGTGCCCCTACAATCAGCCTGACCACGCTTCGCCAAGTGATGTGTATTGCAAAATGCCCCCCCCCCCTAAATTTGCATCAAAATCATTTCAGAGCATGGTCTCTGACTGTCTTTTGGTGTGTGAGTGGGAATTGGCACAGAAGCCCTTTCAAAGAGTTTCATATAGGGGCAGTTTTGGGGCATTCCACATACTGTATGCAAAACAAAAATGGTTTCCACCCAAGAGATACTTTAAAAAATGATACAATTATTTCCATTCATAAAATTAACAATATTAAGTGTTCATATAAAGAAGGTAACTTGATTGAATTAAATTGTGAAATTGCTATATAAATTTTTATTTGAACCCCTTCGGGAATGGTCCAGAAAATACTCCGGCTTGAGTCTATAGATAAAACATATTATAACCAAATCAATCGGTCCTTAACAGGTGAATGTATACTTATACAGCATTACAAATTTATACAAAATCAAATTGAAACAAATACATTTTATGATTGTGTGCTCACTTTAAAGGAATAGTTGAGTTTTGGTAGAGAGGGTGCTACACAAAAACAATTGTTTGTGAGATACTGAAAAACTGAAATTTAAAAGAGCATACAATTTTAATGGCAGAATAAACTTTATTTGATCAAAATCGGTTCAGAAACGGCTGAAATATCCATAAACATAACCATTTGTAATAAATGTGGGGCCCTACAAGTGTTTGATAATTTTGAACCAGCCGCTAAAATTCGTTTTAAAATGCTTCCTCTTTTCAAAAATCTTCAAAAGAGGTTTTTAGATAGTTGTTGATTATCTCTCTATCTAATTACTATTTCAACAAAACATCTACCGTATACACAATATTTTATTTAAATTGGTTTAAACAAATTCGAATTTTGAAAGCGCCCTCTTTCGTTTAAACAGCTCTTTTTGAATGATAACAGGCTTTTTACTTAGTCATTTGTAATGTTTGTATTCCTTTTGAGCATGGTGGAGTTATAACTATTAGTTTGTAATGTAATGGTGCAGGTTTTGGTTACTAAAATTCAGTTTGCCTAAAACTGTACTCTCTCTACCAGAACTCAACTATCCCTTTAATACATATAAGTATATCTGAGGTTGAATGCCATATAATTGTCATTCAAAGTTTTTTTATCTTGCAATAAATAGCAGTAGGCCTATACCTGTACATAAATGCATGACTACTTTACTACAAAGAATATGATCCCAAACCGGTCGTACATATATGCAGGGAAATGGGAGCTCCCTGATCACAATTATTTTGAAGTTTGTACCCAGCCAGCCATTAAGTAGCTATCACTTTATCAGTATCAGTGTGCTTATAATTAGGGGAGTGTACTACACAGTACACACTGTACTTCAGTACATCGATCATGAACTCAATATCCTGTGTTTTGCACACTATACCTGTATACTGAAGTGCTAGCTATTTTGTAAGTTTTATTATAGTTTCTTTACAACATTTTAGGAAGTTGTTCAAAGGGTGCTTAATTTGCTTTGTTCCTGAAAATATTGTTTCATAAGGCAACTTCAGTGAGTATATTTGTATTGATTAATTGATAGCTTTAACAATGATCTATAACAAGTACAGACAAATGAGACAACAGTATATCATAATCTAATCATTTTGATGTTGTACAGTAAAGTTGCTTTTGAGCAACATTATTACCTGCAAGATCACCATATATTTTAGCTCTGAAAACAAATTGCTTAAATTAACTGTGTGATAAAGTCCATTTGGGTTTTAAAGAGACACGTCAGAATGGCCTCATGACTTCATGTTTATCATGAAATTGTTCTCAATTTCTTAGACAAATCTAGTTTGGTATTAATATATAAAAGTATAATTTTACCCCATTTTGATTATGCTGACATTGTATGGATGTCAGCCTCTCAAACATTGCGCAATCAAGTGCAAAAAATTCAAAATAGAGCTGGAAGAATTATTTTGAAAATGAATCCATTTTTACACGTCTCGACTGAAGAGGTCCACAATAGATTAAATTGGGAAACATTAGAAAATCGCCGAAGAAATCATATGCATGTAATGATGTATAAAATTATACATGGTTTTACCCCAAAGTATATGGGTATAAATTTAGAATGGAAAAGGAGTGAGTACTATTTACGTGCAGGTGATAATTTAGCTCTTCCGAAACCCCGAACTAACTATTGTAAAAGAACATTCTTTTATAGAGGATCTAGTCTCTTTAATGAATTAAACCCCATTGTTCGTAATGCAGTAACTTTATACGCATTTAAACAACATTTGTCAAAACTTTAAGATAGATTTCCTTACCGTTTAAAAAAAAAAGTTAATACTCATGTATATGCTTTGGTTTAATGTGTTAAATTATCGTTAGTTACAGGGATATAATTTTTTATATTTGTTTTGTTTTTTTTCTTTTGATTTTGTATTATCATTTTTTTTTTTTTTTTTTTTTTTTTTTTTTTTTTTTTTTTTTTTTTTGTTCTGGTATACGGTATATTTCTACCCCTTGTATCTTATCTGGTCCCCATGGAAGAACAGCAGTGGGGTCTAATGCCCCAAAGCTGAATATGGGCTATCCAGCCGTTCTTATCATTACTTTTATACTGTTTATTCATGTATGATTTGCACAATTTCTTTTATTTGTATATATGAATCTTCATGTATTGTTTTGATGTTAATTTTTTTTATACGGAAATAAAAACAAACAAACAATTCTTTAGATCATCATTCAGTTATCACAAATTAATATATGCTACTGTAAAAGAAAATTGATATCTTGTTTTCTCCCTATGTCTTGCAGAGGTCCTAACATCATGAAGTCCTGAACATTTAAACTTTGTTCTTAACCATACTACCGGTATGTTCTGAAACTCCCACTTTTGCTGGTATTAGTGCGTTCATTGCAGATCCGTTTGAGTCAACTTCTCCCCATGCAGCTAGGAAAAGTAATTTGAAACCCTGAATAATGCTGTTCTTCCTGGCTTTAATAGCGAAATTTCAGTTGTGACATTGCTCTCTATCTTTTGTCCTACAGCCTGGGTGATCGGCCTTTCCTTTTATCATGGGTCTGGTAGGAAAAGTCCTTCGAGCCCTGACCGTGCTTGTACTCGGTTTGGCGGTGGTCATCATCATCCGGACCGCCACGTTCCCGTCCATGCAGCCGGAGGTCACCAGATGCAGACCCTTCGACACAGACTTCATCCAGGCTGACCAGGACCTGACCAACAGGTTCAAGGAGGCACTCAGGTTCAGGACCATCACCTGGTCCAGATACGAGACCGATCTGGAACAGGTGGCCCTGATGCACGATTTTCTAGAGAGAAGTAAGTTATTTAAGTTATTTAACTAAGTTTATTTTTTAAGATCTTGAAACTATATAAAAGCACAGCATTTTTGTTAATGGTGGTGGTGGTGGTGGGGTTGGTGGTGTGGAGGGGATGGGGATGGTGATGATGGTGGTGATGATGATGACGATGATGATGATGATGATGATGATGTTAATGATGATGGTGGTGGTGATGGTGACAGTGACGGTGACGGTGATGGTGATTGTGATGGTGATGGTGATGGTGGTGTACTGTGGTAGTGGTAATGATGATGCATCCATGGTGGGTGATAGAAGTAGGGGTAGTGATGGTTGTGATGATAAACATAATGAATTAATAGATGGTGTATGATTTTGTTGTTGTTGATATTGTTATATTTGTCATCACCTTCCTCCTACATCTTCTCCCCCCTATCGTTTTCTCCCAGGTTTCCCCCGGATCCACTCCTCCCCACTGGTAACCAAGGAGGTGATCGGAGGGCACAGTCTGTTGTACATCGTCAGAGGGAGTGAACCCAACCTAGCGCCTTACATGCTGGCAGCGCATTTGGATGTGGTGCCCGTCAGCGATCAAGACTGGACGCATCCTCCGTTCGGGGCGGAGGAAGAGGACGGGTACATCTACGGGAGGGGCGCCATCGACGACAAACATGCATTGATGGTGATGATTATGAAAAATGTTTTCAGTTTTTACTGTATTACAGAGGTATATCTATGATTATATTTTATTTGATCTTTGAATCCTTGTAAACATTTCAACATTTCAACACATATTACCAAAATCTTTATATGATCATTTTAAATCAAAAGTATCGATCTATGGAGGTCCCTAACAGTATAAAAACAAAGTCAAAGCAAAAACGAAATAATAGTTCCTAGTTAGTATTAAGCAGATCAAATATTATGATTAATTGAACAATGTTCATATTCAAAATGTATTCATCTCTATTTTTCAAGCAAAGTCATAAGATTTGAAAATATCTCTAAAAAAATGTTAATATAGATCTCTATAAAAATGTTGATATTTCTTATTTAAATTGAATTCTTTTCATGAAGGGTATAATGGAGGCACTAGAGTTCCGTCTTAAACTTAAGCAGATTCCAAAGAGGACACTCTACATAGCATTTGGCCACGATGAAGAGGTAACATAGTTAATCATTATTATTTTTAAATAGTATTGTATACTTAGGTATCAAATGTGAGCATGTGGTGCTTGCCATTATGATCACAGGCATTTCCTGTATATGTTGGACTTCACACTAATTTCTTTTTACTTGTAGCGGATCGATCATTTTCTTTAGTAATTAAAACAATCTCCTCTCCATTTTGGATGGACTCATACAAAAAACAACAACACTGGTTCCAAAATTACATTCTACAAGATTTGTGCATGCTGTATATTATCAGATTGATAATCTATTTGCCCCATTGGTTCCACCAAATTTTGACTTTGATAAATATTTTCCTGGCTTATGACAAAAGGGTGCTGGTGAGAAGGCTAAATTTCTAGAAAAAAAACTTTGACTTCATCCTAAATGAAAGAGTGGTTGTGGTAACAAATTTCTTTTTTTTAAATGAACTCTGCTTCTCTTTCTATTCTATAACAGACGAGTTACCGCAAAAATGGTACCAATGAGATGGGTGACATTCTCAAAGAAAGACGACTTGACTTTTTAATAGTTCATCTTACGTGTAGATGAAGGAACGATCATCGAATCAAATGCCTTTCTCCGTCTTTCATATAATATTTTATTTCGCCTCTGATTCTGAATTTCTCTTGGAATTCTACTCTGGCAGGGTTTTGGTATTGAAAAGGGTGCCGATGAGATGGCTAAAGATCTCAAAGAAAGACAACTTTATCATAGACTCTGCGACGCCGTGCGTGTGGGCATAGAATCCTGTATACAGTAATCGCTTGCGCTCTGAGTCTTTTCGATGAGCCATAGAGTTGTATAATTATACAGCTCTATGATTATCACATAAAAAAACGTTGCTCACAGTGTGTACAAACAATGCCTGATTTAAACGGTTTTCCTGTGATTGGGATTTAGAGCGCAATATGGATTTAGATGCCACAGACATTGGAGATGACAGAGAGAAAAAGGAATGATTGTGGTAACAAATGTCCATTTCCTGTTTTTGATTCTCATCTCTTTGAACTATAAGCTGGCAGGGTCATGGCGAAAAGGGTGCCAATGAAAAGGCTAACGTTCTCATAGAAAAATGACTGAACTTTATAAGCTCAGCGTAGATGAAGGAACGAATGTAGTATCACATTCCCCCCCCCCCCCCTGTTTTTGATTCTGTTCTTCTCTTTGAACTATATTCATGCTGGCAGGGTCATGGCAAAAAGGGAGCCGGTGAGATGGCGAAAGTTCTTGAAGGAAGAGGTCTTCATTTCGAGTTCATCCTAGACGAAGGCACGATCGTGATGGCAAATGTCTTCAACGGAATCGCCACGCCCATGGGAATGTAAGTCTGAGGGATCCATCAATCCACTTTATCCATTATCCAGGGCCCTTATTCATAAAACCCCACTAGCTTAGTTCCATGCTAAGTCCATTTTTGATGACGTGGCTAAGCTAGTAATAACACATGATTCTGTACATACTAACTGGGGTTAAATTAGTAGGTACTCGAGGCTAACTCGGCTTACCATAATTGGGAACTACGAAAATGGCTTGTTGCTCACCAAACTGCATGATCTGAAAAAGATTTAGCGTGGAACTAAGCTAGCGGGATTTTATGAATATGGGCCCAGGGCTCCACCCTTTTTGTTTTTCCTAGTGGCCAAGCTGGGCTTGTGAAGTAATTTCCTCCCAATATTTGGTGGCTCGAATCAATGTTTAACATGGACTTAAAATGTACATGTTTACCATTTACCATATTCATTATCATATTCATTTTACATAATACATCATTAATACATTTGCCCAGACCCAGAATATTGTCATATCAACATAATATTCGTTTTGTAGGCCCCAAAAAATGGAATAATATATCTAATGATATAAGAAATGCACCATCTTTGAATTGTTTTATTTGACTAAAGAAAAAATTAAATTCCTGTTTATAGTTCAGTGAGGGTTGTTGCCTTGTCTTTTTCTTGTGTTTTTCTTTTGTCTTGCGCCTGTCCTTCTTTCCTCTTGTTTCCTTCTGGCTGCTTAGCCTTTGTTCTCTTGTTTATACGTCTAGTCCTTTCGTGATGTTTTGTCTGTTACCCAGTTTTTACCTATAAGGTTTGTGATAATGTTTTTTAAATAGGTGCTCTTGTTTCAAGCTGTGCTTTCAGAGATGTTCACCTCCAATTATATTGTTGCAAATTTTGTCAATGTATGTTATTGAAAAGATTTGGAAATAAATGTTATATTGAACTATTGAACTTGAATCACAAACTCACCCCGGCTGGAGAGATCATGCAACAAATCTATAACCTGAACAAGGGTGTATTTAAGTACGATGTTGCTTCGACTGCTGTATCGTGAATAATGAATGAAGAAAGTCCTGCTATACAGCATAATGTGTGCCTATGTGAACACCAAGGCGAAACTGGCCACATTCCATAGTTTTATGGGGGTTCACTGCAGTGCACAGACATAACAATTATTCTGTCGAGACATAACAATCCGACTGAGAGGAAAACAATTACTGGTATTATTCACAGAGCATAACTATAAAAAGTGGAATCCAGTGTGAGGTTTTCCTATAAAGAGCTATCATCTCATTAAAACAGCATATCATTAATTCAATTCACGTCAATCTAACTAATGAGATAAAGACACAATTAATACCTCATGTCACATAGTAATCATTAATATATAAACAAGGAATGAATACCTGATTTGTCCCTTTTTCTGATAATTTCTTTTGTTGTTATGATTTTGTCACTCATCCCTACCCACACCAGAAATCAACATTGGTGTTTTTTTTTCTTCTTTTTATTATGATTTCATTTATCTTCATCATCCCCTTCGCAGGATCAGCATCGTTGAGAAGGGACTGGTGACACTAAATCTGACCGTTGATGCGCTGCCCACCGGTCACTCATCTATACCCACACCAGAGACAAACATCGGTGTCCTGGCCAAGGCCTTACACAGGTATCGATCAGAACGTGTCAAGTGTTTTCTCCAAGATTATTTCATATCTGCAGAGTTAACCCGTTCCCTTTGAGTTTCTGAAATCCCCATATACTTTGTACACAACCAATCTGGTTCCCGTAGTCAAGGAGTTAATAGGATCCTTTGCACAATAACTTGTGGACTGGTAAGTGCGTGACATCACTTGATCATATCACGTTCACCTATTGTTCTATCAACTGTCTCAATCGATTGCCAACGCCGAATTGGTCGAATCCACATTGGTACTTCACTGAGACGGCTGAACACCGAACAATGGGTGACATTATCATGTATAGCTAGTCCACAAGTGGACATATGTTATCGAAAAGTCCCTAATCTTAACAGTCAAACCTGTCATGATTTCAGCTTTGATATAGGATTATTTCGTCAATACATTTATATACAGTCAAACCAACGAAGGGAAACTGTAGACAAGATACCTCTATAGGCAGGTTTCATAACATAATTTTTGTATGCAAGGGATAACAATTAGGTTGGCTGCTATAGATGGGTCGCCACTAGGACAGGTTTGAATGTACATATTTCATTTTATGTTCATCTAAAATTGTATAATAGAAATGAAAATTTCAAGTTATCCCTCATTTTTTCTCAAAACTGACATTTATATTGATAGGATCAGAAAAAATAGTTCATATATAAGCCATCATGTGCGTATCGGTATGAGAGAAACTGATTTTGATAATAAATGTAACTGGCTGAGCAATGTTCTATTCACTTTTTTTACAGGCTTGAGACGCATAAGCAGCCAATCATGTTTGGCTATGGGCCGGAGAAGCAAATGTTTGAGTACCTTGCTAGTGAGGTAAGATTTCAATTTCGTACATGTATGATCTTTTGAAAATAATTTGATGTTGGTTCGACATTAATTCTTTATAAACCCAAATTAAATTTGATTTTGAAGCTACTCTTCGGTTCTCGTTATTGTGATTTTTATGTTTTTATAAAAATTAATAAATGCCTTGAAACTTTAAAAATTAATACTTCAAAACTTCATTGATGATAATGTTTTTTTTCTATTCACAGGCAGTACTCTTACTGCGCATGGTTTTAACCAACCTATGGTTCTTTCGTCCTGTCTTTGGATGGTAAATATATTGCTGCTTCGTTGTTTATTTTGATAAACTGTATATTGATTTGGCTCAATGTTCAATGTCAAAATATCAATAACAGTAAGTTACATTCATTGAATTTCATTATGTATTTGTTCAATACAGTTTTATGGGCCAATAAACTTCTTAATAATAGACTTCATTCAATAATTAATTTAGAGAACTTATTTGCATCATAATAGAAAAATGTCTTCTCTGTCTTTTTGGAAGGATGACTGAAAAGCTGCAATTGAGTTAATTTACAATATAGAAATCTTGCAATTTAATTCCATAAATGTATTTCGAATATATAAGTTTTTATAGAAAACTATTTTGTATGTAATATTTATCTCACTTTTTTTTCTTCTTTAAAAAAAAAGGGCTTTGACTCAGATGAGCCCTGCTGCGAATGCTTTTGCCAGAACTACAACTGCTGTCACCATGATACACGGTGGATTCAAGGTAAGATGAACGGGACAGAACAGCCATGGTGGCTTAATTAAGGCGGTCTCCCACGATCAGACTAAAAGCTTTCAACAAGGGAGGGGCGGCTGAAATTGCGTGAGAGTACAGTTAGTACGCATCCACCATTTTGAATATGTTCAAAACTTTTTTAAAATGCAGTCTCTACTCTTGAAACAGTATTTGTGCTTGCATGGAACAGAAACCATCTCATGATGAAAAGGACATGATCGATGGCTGAAGGCAGTCTCCCATGATTGGACTGAAAGCTTGCATTTGAGATTGCATGAGACATAGCTGCAAGATAGTCCCGTGCACACAACCACAATTTTGAACAAGTTCAAAACTGTGAAACTTCAGTCTCTGTAGTCTGGAGAAGGGAAGTTTAGTTGACAGATCAGAGATACCAGAGGACTAGCTCCCTACTGTAGCTATCACTATGTATAGTAGATGTTTGGCCTAGGGATACGGGGACAGAGATATGATTGTGTAGGTGCCACTGTATGTGCCATAAGTTATTTTTGCCTGCACATCGGTCTATATGACCCAATTTTGTCGAGGATTTCTGGAGATTGACAAGCTAAAATCAATTTTGGTACACATGTTTCATCTAATTATTTATTTGGGGGGTTCATATGGTCAAAAGTTGATAACTATGTTTGTCTCCCCCCTCCCCCAGAAAAGAAAATGTCATTGTATTTCTTTCTTTGCCACCCTTTTTCTACAGACGAATGTCCTCCCTCCTACAGCATGGGCCATTGTCAATCACCGGATCCACCCAGCTCAGACAGTACAACAGGTATTTTTGTTTTATTTATTATTTTAACCCAATGACCCTGCAGTGGCGTAGTGTGGTCAGACTGTTTGGGGGGGGGGGGGGGAACACTCTTCATATTACTTTATTTCGGACAGGATTTTCCACTGCCGTCTCTGCTACCCAACCATCCTTTGTGTCCCGGATCGGCCCAGACGTGTACGAGTCAATTATCAAAACAGATTAAAGCCAAATAACAGTATTGGGATATGCCCAACACAAAAATAATGAAATGTATGCTTTTATCACCGACCATGTGAGAGAATATATTTTTTACTAATATGGGATTGTAACAATTTGGCCAAGAATAAGGTAAACATCTCCGGTAAAAGATTGATAATGCCGACGGTTGTACCGTAATTTGAAATGTTCAACTGCACATTATATGCAAAGCACACGTAAACCCCGCCTCTCGTGACAGATCGGCTAGCTTCAAGACTCAAGCCAGGGAGGACGGGTGGAACAAGCTGTGAACTTTTTACCCAAGCCAAGCCGTGATTTACCACATAAACCCTCATTTTAATATACTATTTCAACCATGTTGATCAGCTTGTTTGGCCAATAGAGTTGATTTCCGTAACTTTCCCAATACTGCTCTACGTACGGCTTTAAAGTCAAACAGTTAAAACATATATTTATTATATACCTGTTTCCTAAGTGATTGATAATGACAGGTACATCATCAACGACGACCAAGTCAGATGTCTGTCGTCTTCTAGCTCTACCCCACCATCCTTTGTCTCCCCGATCAAAACATCAAAAACAATTAATAAAGTCAAAACAATTATTGTTTACCTGTTACCAAGGTGATGGACCATGACAGATACATTATCAACGATGACCGAGTCAAGATGTCAATCCTCTCTTCTACGCCACCATCCTTTGTCTCTCCGATCGGCCCGGACAGCTTTGGATTTCAGGTTGTTTCTCAGAGCATCAGACAGGTCTTTCAACCGGTGGCAATAGTCCCAGGTGAGCATAATTGTTAACTTTTGTAAGCAATTTAACTGCGTTAGCTTTTTTAACTACTTTTGTAAACAATAAACTGTAAACTGCTGTAAATAATAAATTCTGTGTTAGCTTTTTTAACTACTTTTGTTACTACTATAATTATGTACCCCCTACTTTTTTCTGTTTAAAGGTGGTTATAACTATTTTAGTACCATTTAATTATAGAGTTGTTTAATGTTTTGTTCTAATGTGTAAGTACTTTATACAATAATAGTGTTGTACATGTATTTAAGCAATTAATATGCCAAACAAAAATACATACAAACTTAAAAACAACATTAAAAAGTTTGCACCTGTGCTAGATGTCACATGGTAACTTATCCCCAACAAATCTATCTCTATTTTGTTAGGAGTTATGCTCGGGAACACCGACACTCGGCATTACTGGAATCTGACGAAGAGCATTTACCGGTTCGCGCCAACGTTCGCAAAAGGGCACGAGGACATAAAGCTGTTCCACGGCATTAACGAGAGGATATCGGTGAAGAATTACGAAATGGCGGTAAACTTCTTTTATCACGTGATGCAGAACGCGGATCGGGAAACGATAGCATCGTTACACAGTCATTCAGATGAACTTTAAATCTATATTATTAAAAGGGGGCGACTGTTTTGTATTTGTTATTATAATTATTATAATGTGCATTCTCCATTGACTCTTGCCCGAGATATCTGTACCAAATGACCAGGGATAATAATAAGCGCTTTAGAGCTAGGCTGTTCTGCATTAGGTGCTATACAAATACGATCTATTATTATATCTCGGGTACCCGTACTGTCTGTAATGGGTTCAAAGCTGGTATGACGGGTGTCATGTAAAATTGGGAACTTTTGGATAGGAAGATTATCATATATGTTTATGATTGCTCTTAAAAGTTACATTAACTTGACTGTGCAATTATCACTTTTACCTACCACCTCGGCAATGTGCAGTATTGCATGAAGTTCAACAATGGCTTGGATGTCACATGTTTTCACTGGAGTAGATCTGTACCAATTATTCATATGTGACCGGCTCTGGCAAAACCAGCAACTTTGACACAAAATGTAAAATTGAGCTTTTGATATGATGTCGTGTGGATTTTACTCGTTATTTTGAGACCTTTTTTTATGCCGATCGGACAAAAATTGACGAAGTTATGATTTTTAAATTATTTTTCTTATTCTGCTAAAACAATGGAGATAAATGAGGTTAAAGTTCAACACTCAGTTCAAAGTACATGTCATTATTGATTTCATCCTAAGATATAGCCATTTTCCCGATAATATTTCAGAATTTTGCATATCTCATTAAAAACTAGAGAAGTTGCTTAACAATATGATACTAAAATGTCCATTTCGTCCCCCGAGGTCAATTTTTGACCTTTCAGTTTAGGCCATTTACGCAAAATCGTAAAAGTTCCTGGTTTTGCCAGAGCCGTTCTCATATTGTTCAGGGGGATGACCTATTACTTCATCCCCCATGAATGAAATAATTGTCCCCAGATCTTTGCCAGTGTGCGTTTTTTATATGAGTTTACAGTAATCCACCAGAGATTTCTGAAATAATTATATATAAATATGTGTTGTGTGCAGGTACATTTTTCATACGTATGTTCTAAAATACCAATCAATGTATTTTGTTTGCATAATTATGCACGTTTCTTGATGACAAAGTGATATTTGTAATTATTTTATTACACGAAAATTGTTTTATGTTTGTATTATATTGGTGATGGTGCAATTCTTTGAATTATTGAAGGTAATGTCGAATTGTTAAAAACTAGTTCTGTGTTTATTTCATGTACACAGGTCTTACAATGTTTTACTGCGATATATTTTATAATTAAAATTCTTAAAATAATAAAGTGTGTTGGTGATGAATCCTTTCATTTTGTCTTGATGTACTAGTGCAACATTATCATTAATATTTACACCAGAATATGCCAGGAACTACTGGTACCTCAAGTTTATTCTATCGTTTCATCTGCTTTCTTCATTAGGCAAGCAAACCATTGTTTGTCTCAAAGTAAAATAAAAAACGGGGTGAAACATTCAGTTTGTACTTTTGCATTTTGGCAGTAAATTATCATACAACATGATGTACACACAATACACCATCATATAAAAAAAACAATATTGGATCAACAATTTGTATTACTTTTATTTCTTTATTAAGTTTATTTTGTTTGTGTTAGTTCATTGTCTTTGACGATTGTTCAGTCTTATCATGTATAATATACATGTATATAAAAAGAACATATATGCAAAAAAGATATCCATGTACATATATTTAGTTTCTCTCCATATCCATTCTTTAGAACACAAAACAATTACACACAAGTATTTAGTTTCTCTCCATATCCATTCTTTAGAACACAAAACAATTGCACACAAGTATTTAGTTTCTCTCCATATCCATTCTTTAGAACACAAAACAATTACACACAAGTATTTAGTTTCTATCCATATCCATTCTTTAGAACACAAAACAATTACACACAAGTATTTAGTTTCTCTCCATATCCATTCTTTAGAACACAAAACAATTACACACAAGTATTTAGTTTCTATCCATATCCATTCTTTAGAACACAAAACAATTACACACAAGACACCAGGTATCAAAATTAATATTAGTTTTATTACTTATTTCCAGCTCCTTCCTTGCAAACACTGAACATATATGCAAAAATAGTAATAGTAATAAAAATAACATACAAATAAATTGTATTCAGTTTATTGATACTTCCATCTTTCCACTGTCTTCCTAAACATTTGTTTTAATAGCACAACACATGCAAGAACCCAATTACATCTAGCATTGTTGAATTAAGGAACAATTTGCATTGCATTGCGTATACACATGAACACTCTTCCAGATGATGATACAATTTGAATATTTCACTTGATCCCTCCTAAATAGTAACATTTCCATGTGCTTTGTATGTACATGTATATAGTTCACCTGGGCCACACATCTTTTCGCTCTGCGACGCAAGTGCGGCTACGGGGGATTTAAATTAGCTTTGATCGTCCCCGTACTCTGGCTACCGTCGCGATCTATTTGCAGTTTCGCAGTGAAGAATACGCGGAACGGCTCCTTGCTCGAGTGACCAGCACTTCTGATTGGCTAACGCCACTGACCTTTGGCTGACCCATTGAAGTAGTACAGACAACGCTATTTCGGTCAACTACCGTCGTAGGTTTGGACGATACGCAAACATTTTCGGTCTGAGTGCGACCCCCCGCTAAGATTAGCGTTGTAGCTGCACATGCGTCGTCGTGCGAAAAGACGCTAGTGTTGTGCGGAGCAACACGTCTCGTTTGCTGCACTATCCCACACACAAAATATTTTTGCTGGCCGATTCCTCCCTCCATTTACCAGCAAATGCAAACCAACTTTTGTTTATGTGTTTCACAATTTATATAATTTGATAATAATTACCAACTCTGTTTTGAAGACTGCAAAATGTAGAAAAAAATAATATTTCCGGTCCGTTTTCCGTAGCGAGGCTTCCTAAAACACAGCGATCAAATGTTGAACGGGAATTCGATATTGCGCAGTACAAATGGCCGGTATGCTTAGCTACATCATATTAATGAGAATTGCGTGTAAATGGTCCAGCTGACTGGGCCATTTACTTCGGTAGATGTGACCTGGGCCCAGGTTTATAAAACCCTGCTAGCTTAGTTGAAAACAACATCTATTTTGAATGATATGGCTGATTATGCACCAAGTGGTCCATTTAGTTACCAACAAGGGTTAACTTGCATGTAGTACAGAACAGGTCATTATTAATATTAACCAATCTGCATCCAGCTTTAACGAATCTTTGCAGTTAGATCGCTCTCATATTTACGAGCAACTGGGTCTTAAACTAAAAATCTGTTCACAAAATCTGACAACTAAATCACTATTAAATGACTGTATAAACCGACATGAAATATAAATCTTGCAAAAATACATAATTTCAGATTGCATGCAAATGTGAAAACTATTTCCAAATGTGACTCAATATCTACATGTATATAATATGTGTGAACGCTTATGAAAAACTCTTTCAGCAAAGTGACAATAAACTGATTATATTAAACTTTTATACTTTGTTACAAATGAAAAATACTGACAGTTATCAATTGTGTGACTTTTTGGCAAGGTTTTTCTTCAAAATAACTGATGTGCAACACCAAATAATTGTGAATAAAGCTGGTGATTGAATGAATAATGAACACTTTTCATATTTAATGTACAATTGATACATGTACATACACCAGAAAAGGGATATAATCTAGAGTACTTACTAATTAATATGCCTAAAGATGTACAATAATCTGATATATTCCATAACAATCTCTACATTTCAAACTTACATGCATTTGTATCAGTTTAAACCTATTCATTTTTGTGATTTTACAAATTAATCCCTACATCTGAACAGAACTGTATACATATGATGTTGGAAAAGGAAAATATACATTTGATGGGTAAATTACATTTAATAATCAAATATTATCACAGTGAAATGCAATCAAATCAAAAGAACAATTGGTAAATCTATCACAAAAGATAAATGATGGATATCTCACTTGGATATTAAGTGCCTGCATATTATCTATTCAGTTTTACTTTCATTATGACAAAAGGGGATATATTCACTATCCATAGAATTCAAACACTACAAACATACTATATGAAAGACATTAATAGCAATAAAAATCAAATATATTTCTAACATTATTTCATGCAATATTTTTTTTTTAGTACAAAAAAAAAAAAAAACGAAGAAAAAATATAATACCCTGATACCGAAAATTACAATTCAACAATTACTCTGCTTTAATAAAATTTAAACAAATGGAAATGAAAAAGAAATGAAAGGGTATAGGAATAATTCTTGCCAGTTCTTGGGGAAAATAAAAGTACTGTGAAGAAAAAAGCAATCGACGTAATTACACAATCTACTATTGCATTATAATTGTGTATTTTCTATGTGGCACATTAATGTAATCTAACCTCTCATATTAACAGATTAGTTTGAAATACTCGTCTCCATGTACTATTTGAATTTCAGTAGAAGACGAGCAGTAAAATGAAAACCCATCCCCTACTGTGTATATTAATGTACATTGGTTGTTGCTATGTTGGAAAATCCTCAGGCAAGCTTTCAGGCAGCCAGTAACAAACTTTGTTTATTCTTATACCCGTTGCTTACGGGAACCGGGTGGGCTATGTACAAAGTCTATGGGGATTTCAGAATCTCAAAGTGAATGGGTTATTAATAATTCCTGACTTTTTAGCCTAGACTAAAAGTTGTGCCACTAAAGCAAATTCGGAATAGCACATGTACAATGTACATATACATTTTACCATGACGTGATTGTCCCATTAGCTTGTCTTCCACCATCGTGGTGATCAATTTTATCATTTTTGTTTCCGTATCACCACATTCTTATCAGTTTATTACTACTG
Organism: Echinarachnius parma; assembly: GCA_037951105.1. Lineage (NCBI taxonomy): Eukaryota > Metazoa > Echinodermata > Echinoidea > Clypeasteroida > Echinarachniidae > Echinarachnius > Echinarachnius parma. The sequence goes on from JBAMJV010001751.1 coordinate 94,298, forward strand.
TCAACAATCCCATGCTGTGTTTACTTCCCTCAAGGCCCAGAGAGATTAACTGCCCTGGTTCCTGCCCTCTCTGCACTGCTCATATCTCAGTTGGCAGACTTGAGTGCTCAAAAATCACTACCACTCCTCAGCCCTCCAGGAGCGGTATTCGTCTAGCGATAGAATTACCTAATGCTGATACTTCAAATCTGGAAGACTAGAATGCGGCCTCCATATAAAAAAGTGTATTGCTACTACAGTGGAACCTCTTTATAACGAGCTCTGTTATAAGAGGTACCTGATGTAGTGAGGTCATTTCACAGGTCCTAGTTCAATATACATTTGTTTTTAAGCCCTGATACAACAAGATATAACGAGGTGAATTCAATGGATGGACCCAAGGTGCTCGTTGTAATGAGGTTTCACTGTACATTGATTTCATTCAGTATCACCGAGCAATATTATAGGCCTACATGCATTTATTTTACACCATGTTGTTTATCAGCATTTTGAAACAAATTTAAGGCTAATCTTCATCACGTAAAGAGATAAGCCACAAACACATTTTAAAACAATAATCCTGGGTAAAACAAGAGAAGATAAATTACCCATCTATTGATGTGTCTGCAAAGAAAAAGAAAAAAAGTCAATAAAGACAAATAAATCCACTGATAACTGATCAATTGACTGCCTTGTTAAATGTTATCGAAGCACTAGACAACTACAAAGGATTAAAGGGTACCACCACCCAACAAAATTATTCTTATTAAAGAAAGGTAACATCTTTAGTATTCCATTCCATCAATAAATTCATAAAAATATGTTTCCAGAAAAAATATATAATTGAAAAACGCATCACCATTCTGAATGCGGTCTGAATGAGAAGACTACCGGTGTGCAGAGCGAACGAATCATCCGGGATATACAAACGTACGCGTGAATAGCATTGGCGCACTCGCAAATGTTTGGCTCGTATGGAACCAGGAAATAGTAGTGGTTCCGTAAGTGGTGGAAATTAATTGCTTTGTTTATGAATTACACAACCCTTTGTAAAATGTTGGGTATCTATTTGATATCACAAAACGATACCAAAACATATAATAATGTGTTGTTCTTTGCCTGGTGGTCCCCTTTAAGTAATACATTATCTCCACATTACACTATTTAAACATCTCCAGGAAAATATAAAACTCTATCCTTACAAGGAAAAATATATATTAGTATTATTTACAATACAATGATGTGTGCAATATTACATTTCACATTTTTGCTACAATATACAATTACTTACAGAAAGTACCAAGTCTTAAACAAATTTTTAAAATAATTTGTTGACACCATAGAGTTATATAATAAAAGAAATATAACTATGGTTGACACCCACATTCTTTTATTATCAGTATAAAAAAAAATATGCCAGAATACAGGCAAAAATATCAATTTAATTAACCAAACATACCCATCCAGAAACAAGCCTCACACAAAATGTAAGTATTAAAAAATATAAAAATAAAAATATATAGTAGATCTCCTTCCTTGAATTAAAATTAAGTTGCATTATGTTTTGTAATCGAACCAGAAGAAAAAATTGCCACTTTTATTATGTTTAAAGGTAAAGGCCAGTTTTGGAAACGCCCCCCTCTCAAAAAAATGAAATGGAAGCTCTTATTACCAATAATGTGAAAGAATATAATTGTACTAATATAGGATTATCCAAATTTGGCCAAGAAACCGCCTACTAATTGATATATTTGCAAAATGATAACTTGATCTGCTGCAGATAGAGATCGCCAACTCCGGAATCGCCCATACGCTACGTACAATGACCACGTGCGAGTACACGAGGTGTTCGTTTTTACGGGCTTGTCCCCAGCTTGTCGATATCTCCCCCAGCGCTAGTGGCGTGGACAGGTCCGAACTGGCGGTGGATTTATAAATTTCACAGGCGGATATTGGATTTCTTCCGATATTTCTGTATTTAACGATGCTTAGGTTCCGATTTTAACACACAAGCCCTATTTCAATACTTATTCAACAATAATGATCAATATATGTATTCGGCTTCTTTCCCAAAACTGGAATTCATCTTTAATACATTATTCATTATAAGTGCAAAAAATCTAAATCTAAACTACTGGCTGTTCAAAACTGACAATATACATGTATGAACCCATTTAATTAGGCCTATGCCTTTTTTATATTTCTGCACGTCAAGCCTGATATTACGTGAATCTTGGTGCCATCCTTACTCATATTTCTCATTCACTATTTTGAAACTATGTCACAGTGATATACATGTATGGTGCATTGCATATGGATCTATTACAGATAAATATTTCAGTGAAAACAAACTAGGTATACAGTACATTTTTTGACACTTGTATTTTGTTTTATATTTTGTTTTAAAGTTGGCATTATTACAATTTTCAAACAAACCAAAGATTTCAACAACCCCCCCAAAAAAATCTCTGTAAACAGCATTCTCACAAAATAATGTGTCACACGTACACTATTGAAATTCTCAAACGTTCGGATAATTTAACCAGATTTCACAAATTCTTACACATTAAAGTCAAACAAAGCTTGATGCTTCAATTCCAGAGTGACACTTTCTCAATGCTACATTAAAAAAAATATACACAGCGGAGGATTTACCCATTCAAGACTAATTAATTTTGCTATAATATTTCATGCATTCTCCACAGACATCATCTTTAGTATTTTCGGGGCAGTATTTTAATACATGGCATGAATAAATGTCAATATTTATCAATCCACTGACCAAGAAAGTCCTGTTCAATCTAACAAGACTGTGCGGGGCTACAATTTTTAATTAAAAAAAATTCTTGACAAAAGTGCCATGATGACTGCTACATGTACATTATATATCAAACTTAAATGCGAGTGATATCATATTCAAATGAGTTATAGTGACTTGATTTTGATAATAGAATGATGATATTTTTACCCTGATTATGCCATTCCAAATTGAAGAAGTACAGTGTACTATAAAAATATTATTTCATTTATTGCTACATCACAGCAAGATGAAATAATCATATTCCAACTGAATAGGACTTATTGTATAAGAATGAAACTTTAATAGCTGACTTGCTTTCAGTTCCTTCAATGTGAAGAATCAAAACCACGCACAACGCACTATTAAACCAAATCACTAATTGCACAAGACTAACTAATCAAATTAATAAGTTGTGAAATTATTTCCTTGAATGCCATCCATACCAGAGTATTTTCTCTATAGAACAGAATGAAACATCATTTGAATTTGCCCCCACCATCAATGCTACTTCAAATAACTGTGTATGCACTAGACTATCTGTTATCATAAAATGAAATTAAGTTGTGACATGATGATTTCCTCAAGTGCCATCAAACAGTGGTTCATTTTCTCTTTAGAACAGACTTAGTAAAAACATTATTTTGCCCCAACCATCAATGCTACTTTGAATAACTGAGAGCGCGCTAGACTATCTTTTATAATAACATTAAATAAGTTGTGACATGATTTTCATAAATGTTATAAAACTGGCTGATTTTCCCTGAGCGCCATCAAATAGTGGTTCATTTTCTCTTTAGAACAGACTTAGTAAAACATTATTTTGCCCCCGCCCATCAATGCTACTTTGAATTACTGAGTATTATTCTACACCAAAGTGAATAATTAACATGGCACCATTGACAGGGTCAAGCACGCACAAAATTAATAGCCTATTTCCAAGTACAAGATAAATATTAGTTGTGACACGATTAAAACAAAGGCTATATTTACCGTGTATTCATTTCAAGTTTAGATAAGAGACGCGACACATTTCCCACTATAAATTCTACTTAATAGTACATAGATGAATATAATATTCCAAAGGAATATCAAGATAGAATGTGATTCCCAATTAATGTTACTTAGAAGTGACACACTTTCCATGCTTATCACTTGAATAATTGAGTTTGTAATATTTCTCATATTCCGACCATGAATAAGGTACTTTTTTCACAGAGCATTAGTCCAGTGAATAAGACTATACTTTTATAAACATCTATTAAAATATATATCTAATCTTATGTAAATTAGGTTCATTCGTGACACAACATCGATACATTTCAATGAATGGTACTTAATGATGGATTCATTAAAGCAATTATTTTTGTATTTAAATGAGACAAATTATGCCACAATATCAGTCAAACCAGCCTAGCTTATAGACAGCCTCAAAAATCAAAGCATTATCTTTATATTTTAATTACTTTATTTAATAAATAGCTGAGTATCTTGTATTCCAACTGAATATAAGGACATGTTATTCTTTTTAAAAATTCAACCATCAAACAAACTATAATAGCTAAACCTGCAAATGTGCAGATTAGATATAAAGACTCAACACAATCCCCACAAACGCTACCTAGCTGACTAAAAACGCATCTGATTCCAAAGAAATAGTCATGATACTTTAAATACAGTAGTCACGTAAAGTCTTATTCCAGATGACTCAGCAATGACACCATTCACACAATTGACAGCATTTAACACTCTTTCAACAAATGCAACTCTTAAAAAGAAGGGGAAAAAAGCTGCATATCACAGTACAAGTAAATAAGTAATGGCACAATGTCCACTGATGCTACTATAGAGCTGCGTATCTCATTCCAAAAGGAATATAAACTACATGTATAATAATAAAGACTGTTGTTTTTAAAAATATTCAAACACAACTCTAGTATTGAATTTTACTTTGATAAAGTAATTGCGTGGCTTATTCCAAAGGAATATAATAAAATCAGCGATACAAATTCAAAGGTGATTCAGATCCGTAAATCAGACGCGTGGTGCCATCATCATGCCAACGCCTTCCACATGGCATGTAATAAACACTGGCTCAGTGTGTGTGTGTAGTGCGCACGAGGAGTTGGCAGACCAAGGTGGTGTTGTTGTATTTTGAACGCCATTCATTCTCCATGCACACATGACAATCTTTAGCCCCGTGATCTCTAGCTCAGCCAACCGGCTAGTCCAGACCACGAGGAGTAGTATTCGGTCTTTGCGTCGACGTGGACCTGGTTCTCTCCGAAGCCCTCCTCGAACGACACGGTCGGGGGAACCGTCTCCAGGGCCATGTCCGCTAGTCTGTCCACCTCGCAGTGCTGCAACATCAAGGAAATATCGAGATTAAAAGGAGGTGTAGAAACTAGGTAATAAAGGAAGTTTTTTTATATTGTTTTGAAAAATGCAATGGTATGAAAAGATAATTCTGCAATTTTTAAGGATGCATCATTATCACCATCATCAAATAATCATCATCACCATCTTTGAGACAAGAAGCAGTGGAGGAAAAGAAGTATTTAAAGGTTAAAGGTTTTCAAATGCAGTCTAAGGACTCATAAAGTAGTACATGTACATGTATGTACCTTTATATATTTGTGCATTTTTAGGACACGTCATCATTATCTGTATCACTTTCATCATTATTGTTGTGACATGATCACCATCTTTATCATCTAATCACCATATTATCGTCACCATCATGGTTGTCATAGTCGTCTTCATCATTATCATCATCATCATCATCATCATCATCATCACCACCACCATCATCATCACATTCGCTAATCATATTTTCCTTAATTTGTACAACTTAAACCTATTCAAACATAGGTGTACTACATAAAACAGACACAAATCAAATCATTTTTTAACAGAAAATCACACCCAAACACAAAAGTACAAAATCATTTGTAATAAAATTGACAACGATGCAGACGACTTTAATTTCATTTCATGCTTTATATTCGTCATTGAAGTCAACTTTGGCAGCTTCAAGAAAATAAGTCCTTATTTCTTTACGCCCTCCTTTTAGATACAATATATATCAATATACATTTCATAAATCCATCAAACATTTAACGTTTTTATTACATGCCAAGGACTACCATGCATATTGCAGAGCCTACTAATACATGTTATTCATGTACCTTTAAAGGTCCAATATGCTTTTCCATTCTGGTAATTTCACAAAATGCTCATAATGAATACCCAGTAGCTCATTAAAAACACATACAATGACCATGGGCAGTGGTAGAACATTGTACAGGTACATACTTGACAATTAATATGTGTCTGTATGCATTTAATATACAGTCAAACCGGTCTATAGTGACCACCCGAGAGAAAGAAGAATAGCGGCCACTGTAGACAGTTTCCATAAACATTGTTTGTCTTTGCAGTGATCGCTTTTGATGGACACTATGGCTGCTATAGACAGGTGGCCGCTATAAAGACAGGTTTGACTGTACATATATGTGTTAAAATGTTATGTGGCAATTTGTTTTCTGTTCCTTGCAGATGCATTGTACTAGCAATACAGCACACACATCAGCATATTGCAAGTCAGAACATAAATAATGCACATTTGAACCAATCAGGTTTGCGCAATATAGTCACATGAGCTGCATGGCAATTCAATGCAACTAATAACAATCGATCATAACTCTTTCTGCAAGGAGCATTTTGCAAGTCAGAACATATTGGTATGCACATTTGAACCAATCAGATTTGCGCATTTAGTCACATGAGCTGCCTTGCAATTCAATGCAACTAATAACAATCGATTGTAACTCTTTCTGCAAGGAGGTTCAGCAGTTACAATTGGAATATCATAGCCTTCTTTCATTATGATTTCTGAACATGATGTACTTGTAATGTAAGGATCCAAATCATCACCGTGGTTACAAACTGAAAAGACACAGTAGACATATATTATCTACACACAATTCCATAGGTTCAATTTTCTCACAATCTTTCAAACACAACAAATGAAACAACTCCATGACACTATTTTGTTCTTTCTCTGCTGTGGATCATTTCAGTGGCCACTATATTAAAAAGGCAGGTTGGCTGCTATAGACGGGTGGCCACTAAGACAGATTTTACTGTAATATATAACAAGCACCTGGCTAGAAGTTATCAAATAGAGTCTGTGGGTATGACCCGACAACTCATATGGGTAGTACATGTACACATAGGTCTTCAACGATGGCACCTGTTTAAAATATTGTGCAACTCTATTGTATGAACTCTCTGTTGTATCGGTACATGATTGTGGATTCAGACAAACTATTATCCTAATACTGATATACCTACATGTATGTTCTTGACTATTTTTACTCATTATATTGGAGGATAATTCCTCATTTTCCTCCCCTTGTTGTGAGAAAACATGGATTTTGTCAGGATAAGCAATATGCAATATATATATATGTATAATATATACACTGTAGAAGGTTATAATGAAGGAATTATCACACACGTTTAAAGTGGCTATAATAACTAATGCCATTTCAGGAGGCGAGGTGCATCAGTAACTCTTGGTCAGGTTTGATAGACGATATAAATGTACATTGTATGCATGCATATAGGTTTCTTATTATCATTTATAGTATTCCCAATCTTTGGATCAATCTAAATATGCTGGAATGTCTAAAAAACTGGCCAATCACAGGTTTTTCTAGACATTAGCTATATACTAAAAGAGGGTCAAATTAAATCGAAAGATAAATATAAACACAATTGAACGACAGTCACTAAAAAAGAAAGAATTAAAAAAAAATCACAACAAATAAAAATCTTACTGCAAACCTCTCGTTTCTTTTACTACATGTTTAATAGAGGAGCTTTGTTACATAACAATGCAGGAAGGATATGAGGGGATATCACGGTCGGCAAAAAAAAAAGTTTCTGTACCGTACTTGCACACATATAATCTCTGCCAAAAATATCCTTTCTTTTAAAGGCATCTATTAACATTGTCAAAATCCTCAAAACTTAGATGGAACTCTAGCGGTTCTCACATACATAATAAACTTAATTTATATTACCAATGTAAGAATGGAAACAGCTTTTTGATTTTCCAAAGTTCTCTTCCTTAAAAAGATATGTAGATTTGAAGTGTACAGATATATAATTATCTATAATTATCTAGTGGATAATTATAACTCTGTACAAAGTCAGTGCAATGAGTTGTGTGGCGTTATCATTATGTGTTTATTGAAAAGTGTTCACAACTAGAGTTTGCACAATTATAAATCAATGGCAAATCTGTTTTTTATATTTTTTTTACAAGCTTCAAATTTCAAAAGTCATTTTTTTTATAATAAAAAAAAAAAGTCATGACTACATTTATTATTATATTTACAAATTTCAAAAGTCTTCTGTTCTCGGAAGATCTAAGAAATATAACTCGGATTTAGGCGAAATAATACTAATATAATATAATGGAATTTCAATATAAACAAAAATTATTAACAAAAGTTATTATTCAATTGGAAGAAATATTGCGGAAACGGTTCTATTCAATCACAATATTGGTCCAGTCTTGTATTGAGGTAAAATATTTTCTTCTGGCCATTAATGAGGAATATAAATACATAATATTAATACATGTACATCTTCAAAAATATTAGCAACTTAAAAATCATTAACATTGATAGAGTTGACCGATAGTTGATTTCTGGGAAACGCAGTCTTTTCTTATGTTGGCACAAAATCATATTAATCAATCGATAGGTTTGGCACACAATATTCACCAAATCATTATATTAGCACAAAAACATAATCTTCAAGTCATCTTCTTCACATGATGCCTCTCTAAATAAATGTAAAATATTTGCCAAATGGTAAAAAAAAAATAACTAACTGATTTTTAAAGATATTATTCTATAATAATATATGATTATCATAGGAATAAAAAGATAAAAATAAAAATAGATAATAAAAAACAAAACTTGATTTAGCCCCATAATACATGTATATGAAGTATGGTATGGGAGATTGTATAGTTTTAATGCTACGATATTACAAGCTAGCAGCTTAAGATGTCTCAACTGAAATTGCAGATTATGATTACAAGGATTGTCATTTTATTTTTGCATTTTCAACAAGAAATACCATTAAAAAGTCAATTCTTTTGACTATGAGCTCACAAAATGTGTCAACTTATTTGCAACTGAAAGTCATTTCTTTGCCCCAGGAATTGCTTTTAAAAGGATTGTTATGAATATTAGCTTCATGTATTCCGAATAGACTTTATATACATTTAGTAACTCTTTCTTAAACTTCTTAAAGAAAAGGCCCATATTGAAACCCAAAATAAACCAGAACGTCAATGACGTAGCGCTCATCCGCCATCTCGCAACATCAAATATCGCAAATTTCATGTGGTACACTTTTCAACTGGTCAAAAAATAAAAATTTGATGCCCTGGAAGGGACATGGGAAAAAATAAAAAAATTTAAAAATAAATTTAAAAAATAAAAATAAAAATAAAAATAAATAAAATAAAAAACAAAAACAAACAAAACAAACAAACAAACAAAAAATGAAATAAAATTAAAAAAAATAAAAATAAAAATAGAAAAATAAATAGAAATTAAATTAAAACAAATTAAAAAAATTAAAAAATAAAAAATTTACCATAATTAATGAATGGAGAAAAATTTCAAAATTCTGTGTAGAAGTTTAGTGTACCAAAGTTAGCTCTACCAGATAAAGCAAACCAAATCAAAATCGGTCGAGAAATGAAGGAGAAGAAGCATTTTTTTGTGATTTCGAATAATTTGCATAAATTACCATAGATAATGAATTTCATGAATCTGTATAGAAGTTTGAAATCCCCCTCTTAGCCCTATCTTATGAAACCTAGCCCTATTAGATAAACCAAACAGAATGAAAATCGGTCGAGAAATGAAGGAGAAGAAGCATTTTTTGTGATTTCTGGAATAAATTTGCATAAATTACCATAATTAATTAATGGAGAAAAATTTCAAAATTCTGTGTAGAAGTTTAGTGTACCAAAGTTAGCTCTACCAGATAAAGCAAACCAAATCAAAATCGGTCGAGAAATGAAGGAGAAGAAGCATTTTTTGTGATTTTTGGAATAAATTTGCATAAATTACCATAATTAATTAATGGAGAAAAATTTCAAAATTCTGTGTAGAAGTTTAGTGTACCAAAGTTAGCTCTACCAGATAAAGCAAACCAAATCAAAATCGGTCGAGAAATGAAGGAGAAGAAGCATTTTTTGTGATTTTTGGAATAAATTTGCATAAATTACCATAATTAATTAATGGAGAAAAATTTCAAAATTCTGTGTAGAAGTTTAGTGTACCAAAGTTAGCTCTACCAGATAAAGCAAACCAAATCAAAATCGGTCGAGAAATGAAGGAGAAGAAGCATTTTTTGTTATTTTTGGAATAAATTTGCATAAATTACCATAATTAATTAATGGAGAAAAATTTCAAAATTCTGTGTAGAAGTTTAGTGTACCAAAGTTAGCTCTACCAGATAAAGCAAACCAAATCAAAATCGGTCAAGAAATGAAGGAGAAGAAGCATTTTTTGTGATTTCGAATAAATTTGCATAAATTAGCATATATAATGAATTTCACGATTCTGTGTAGAAGTTTTAAATCCCCCTCCTAGCCCTATCTTATGAAACAATCAGAATCAAAATCGGTTGAAAAATAACGAAGAAGAAGCATTTTGAAAATTGTGGACGGACGGACGGACGGACGGACGGAAGGACGGACGGACGGAAGGACGGACGGACGGACGCCGGACGCAACGCCATGGCATAAGCTCATCGGGCCCTTCGGGCCGGATGAGCTAAAAACCACACCCCAAAAAATTTCCACAGCAATGCATATATGTCCAACAAGGCAACAACCTTTATTAAATGTTTTATTTTAATTGGGCAGACATGGAAAATCGCATGTACGCTTATTCAATTTGCAAAATAAGGATATTAGTCCTATTATTATATAGCATTATATATTGTTTTCTAATCAACCTCTTCTTCTGAAATACATGTTGGCAGTTTTTTAATAAGCTCTCACATACATTTTGCCTAATCTGAATTGAAAAAACTTTTGTTGTATTTCCTTTTATTATTTCTTTATTCCTTACATTTTGTGCATGTATAGTATATATTCAGTTTGAATAGATTGTATTGGTCTTTTATTACACAATTTGTTTGGATCATACTCTTTTTTTTTATTATTCCATAAATACATTAAAAACATTTTATTTCATTCGAATTCAGAGAGAACTTATACAAACTCCCTATTAAACATATTGAATGTACCGACTACATTTGTAAAAAGCTGAATAACTTGATGAATGAATCATGCTGATAATTTGGTACAGTTCACCCATTCAAGACCATATGATTCTGGTAAAACGAGCATTCTAGACCCGGCACAGACCAAGTCTTTTCAGGGTCGGTCCTGCATGAGTCTCCAATGCTCCCTAGGTACATATGCTCAAATACTCAGTGGTACATGTACCTCATTATGGCAATGACTTTGCGACCACAGAATTACCCGGCTATAACCACCAGGTATCTTGTTATAAGAGACATGTATAAGATCGTTTTGTAAAGAGATATCTTTATAACGAGGATCCACTGTATGGGTATACTTGCACAAAATGTTCTTTCTGTAATACATGTACTTCATTTTCTTAAAAATAAAGTTATGTATGCAAGGTGACTAAATGGCAATGTCAAGGATATATTTACTGGCCAAATAAATTAATCAATGTAGTCTTATACCCAAGTCCCTATTAAAGGCATATATATGCGTGGGTTATAAAGGGTAGTCAGCAAATTCCAACTCGACTCCACCGTAATCTCTCGAGGTAAACTCACGATATGTGTTGGATCGATCGAAGAGAGGTGCTTCGAAATATCTGAACAAAGGCCTTCTTATGAAATTGCATGCATCAAACAAATTTCTCACGCTGTCACCTAGGCATCAAACGGCGGCACTTTGAAGTCGGTTGCGGTTAAGCGTGTTACGTGATATTTTCGCTCGTAAACATCTCTGATGGATCTCCATTCGACTAGTACAAACATTCCGAACGCGACTATCTTGATGCATTTTTGACTCGGGTATTCGGAAGTGGGACAGTTTGCGATCACTACTTATAACTGAGCCAATGGAGATTACGTACCGTGCGTAAAATTGCGCAAGATGGATCCACGCGTCTAATAACCCACGCATATATGCCTTTAACATTAAACCCAGCTTGAATGTTCAATGTGTTGTTCGTCCATCTTGTTCGATGATCACCTCAAATCTCAATGAATTAATTGGCAGGGTACGACGATTGTGGCGTACCGAGCCAATTTGTGCACGAAAAAGTCCAGCCACACATCGGGCAGACATGTAACGACACTTCCGAGCGCCGAGACACAAAGTTTTACAACTAATCCATTTATGTAATAATCATATGTTCAATATATTGATCACACAATTAATCATAAATCTTTTACGTTACAGGGCCCAGAGTATACAAATTGCACTGTGGTGATCACATATTATTCTTTACTATCCATTTATTAATTTAATTGGTAAACTTCCCGCGTTGGATTTTCTTGATACACGTATTAACCAATTCAAGACTATTCACCCTTGGTATAACCTTTATTCTCCATAGTGTGGCAAGATTGGTAGAGCGCATGTGCCTTCCAATCGTGTGGTCCCAAGTTCGAACCCAAAGTATGCGTTTTTCCTTCAGCAAGACCATTTATCCACATTTGCTGCTCACGACCCAGGTGTATAAATGGGTATCCGGAAGGATGGAACAGAGCTCCTTAGCACTGTGTGCACCTGCGAGGTTACCTGGCTGGAATGCTCCACAGGGAGTGGACAATGTGCACTTTCTGTGCTGGATTGATTGCAGTATGTATCCGGGGTAATAGCGATGGCGCTGCAAGCGTCGAAAGTAGGACCGTGTGCTATATCAGTAGCCACCATTATTATTATTATTATATAAACTGGCTAGAGAACAATGTTATTTCTGGACAAGTCTTGAATGGGTTAAGGCAGTATATGACATGTTAGAATTTGATAACATTATTTGATACTGAATGTTATTTCTTTCACAAATATAATTATTTTGGTCATTGTCATATCCATCCCTTTTTTACTTAGGTTTATTTTTTAAATGATACTTTTTGCTTCTGTATGTAAACCTCGATAAACGTTCGGTAAACAAAATAAACTATAAACTACAGTACATTATGGGGTTTATTGCAACAAAGTCTTATGCATCTGAAAGTTTAGCCATATCTTAGTGCTGGTACAATACAATTATCTTTGAGGCAGTGTTTCAACGATATTGAAGGTGCACCCCTATTTTCTGACAGCAGAAGCCTGCACACCAAGGATTAGATATCTACTTTGGGGGAGCTATCATACTTTGATTGCACTCAAGTCAACAAGCATGCATTTCAGAAAATCACATTAAAATTCTAAAATACTCAATAACTAGACAAATAGTTTTCTTTTTCCCCACGTCTGATTTTGAATGCCATTAATAACCTGAGTTGTTCTAAGTCTTGAATAACAAGCAATAAACTGTGTTGAATGAAACATCTCAATCCATTTGAACTATATTTATTTTTTTCTTTGTAAAAATGTCATCTTTATGGCTTGAAGCTTTATGGCCTAACATGGAGACTGCGATAGACAAACATTTGCTACAAACTGTTCTGATCCCTTATTTAAAGATAAGACTGCCCCCCCCCCCCCCCCCCCACCTTGACTAATTTTCTGATATGGTCTATCTTTCCTTGCAGCATGTTCTGTTGCCCTGTTTAGATAAAAACTGCCCTGCATCAATGATTTTCTGATGTCTTGGTTTCATCTTTTCTGTTTATTGGACTAAGAGTCAACAAAAGTTGGGTCTAGTTTTGATCTCCCGAAAATTGCCTATTCCAGATAGACACTGACTGCCCTGCATCAAAGATTTTCTGACGTCTTCGTTTCATTTTTCCCAGATTTTCCGTTTATTGGACTTAGAGTCAACAAAAGTTGGGTCTTGTCTTGATCTCCCGATGATGCCTATTTTAGTGAATGACTGGGCCCCGCTCACTGACTTTCGTCTGTCTTCTTTTCTTCTTCTTCTTTGGGATCATTCTGCAGGTTTGAGAGAGTGAGAGGAAAGGAAAATGGATAGGTCAGTGATTTGTCAGAATTTTGGGTGTCATTTTTTGACATTATTATTAAACATGTTTTTGTTTTTTTTTGCTCAGACTTCTACCAAAACAAAAACACCAGTGGGTAATAGGAATGTTGTAAACAAAAATTTGAGGCTCTACAGAAGATCAAAACGGATTTCCCCGTTAATGTGTTTTCCTAAGCTTACGTCCTATAGTGGATTGCAAGGGATAGTACCACGTGTACACCTCGTAAATGTGGATTAAGATTTCAATAAATAAACCTAACCCCAGCCGAAGATTCTCTTGGGTATCATCCTAAACAGTTTAAGCCTAGCACGCACTACACGGTTCAACTGATCTTATATCTAAGTCATACCACCAGTCGTGAATACTTGACTGGCTCGGTGAGGCATATATGCTTTCGGTCGGACAACCAAAAGCTAGATGTAGCAGCTGTGGTAATGTCCGTCACACAACAGAAAAATCATGTTGCGGACATGTAAACAGGACTAGACTCTCACGGCCTGGAATTCCAGTAGCTGGACTTTCACAGCCTTGATTTCGCCAAGAAGCTCACGCTTTTCGAAGATGGTGGTTCCTAATGACAGATGAACATCACCACTTCCCAACTTTCTCTCTCTCTCCATTGGAACGTGTAAACCAGAATCTGCACATACAGGTAAAAACAAACTCCTACAAGAAGAAACATAGAACTAATTTTCTTGCTCAAAACTGCAACCTCAAAAATAATGCACAAATTAATTCAGTCCATGCCTAAATTCATTTTAAAGGTAGACATTCCAAAATACCCCCATTCCAATCATCTTAAAACAAGGGGGAAGGGGGTGAACCCAAATTTATTACCGATATTAATTTAGAACATGCCTATTACAAATCATAACATCGTCCTGAAGAATCAACTTGACAAAATCGAATAACTTCATTATGTAAAATAACAATCAACAAATAAATCAAAAACATAATCAAAGTGCTTGAAATGGCACAAGCATGCTTCACACACAAATACGAGTGCTTAGAAGCAGTGCTCTTTGAGATTTTGCATCAAGTGACTCCAAACTTTGAGGTCGAGAATAATATCAAACCAAGTAGAAATGAGTTGAGGGGGGAAGGGAGAATAATCATAACCAGTGGTAGAAATTCCAAATTAACCCCATTCTATTCAATTCAACTAAAAAGAAGGGGGAGAACTCGAAATTCCAATTATTTGATTAAAAAATACCAGTATAAAGAAATAATGCAAGGGGGAGGGGGGAGGGGGATTAATCACTCAAATAAAATATAGCTTGGGAAGAAGGGGAGATGGTGATAAACCACATCATACAGGTACAAAAGGGTCGATTAATTTGCATATTATCAAATGGAGCATCAAATAAGTATCACATGGATAACTACTAATTAAAATCAGGGCCTATTTTTAAAAAGATAGAAAATACATGTCAAACCCCCGATCTATTTTCTCTCACTAGAATGTTTCAAATTGCTTGAGCATTTCCATCCATTTTGTTTTACAATGAAAACATTTTATCCTTTTTTGTGTGTTTACTTACTTGTATAGGTAATGTAAATCTCTATTTTCAGTATCTTAATTCTAACACTATTACTTTGTTTTGCACATGAAAAACTTGATCACAAAAAGTTATGACTTGTGTATCTCATGTAACTCGTTCAAGACTACTAACACTATCTATACACCCAAGCTGATTATTTTCACAAAGATCCTGAGTTGAACTTAACTCTAAGTTGGACTTAAAAAGTATGGAAAGCCATTAGTTTCTTTGAACAATTGTGGTAAAAGTCCTTTTTCAAAAGCATGAAATGTTGATTCAAACCATAAATATTTTCTATTATCAAGGAGATTTCATGTTCTTAATGCAACATTTATGAAAATTTTACAATTCTTGTTTTTTACTTTTGAATATATTGTATTCTAAGGCTACAAATGGCTTTCCATAATAGTTAAGTCCAACTTAGAGTTAAGTTCAACTTAGGATCGTTGTGAAACACCCCCCAGACCTGAACAGGTCAAAGCTACATATAATTGTTTTCACTATTATGTTTATATATCCTTCAGTAACTACAGTCAAGCCTCTCTTAGTGACCACCTGTCTATAGCAGCCAACCTGTGCATAGTGGCCACCAAAAGTGATCCTCCGCAGAGAAAACGGTTTATGTTCACTTGGTCTAATCTCAGTTGGTCTACTTCTCATTTGGTCTACTACCTGATGCCTCCAAAACCCTAACCCTAACCCTAACCCTTACCCTAACCCTAACCCTAATCCACAATCCTAACCCTAATCATAATCCATAATCATAATCATAATTAAGCCGCCAGATTCATAATTTTCTAGTAGACCAAATGGGAATAGACCAAATGGTTGTAGACCAAGTGGCAATTTACCGAGAAAACCAATGTAATGAACCCTGTCTACATTGTATGGACACTTTTCTTGATTCCCTTAGGTTGTCACTATACAGGGTGGCCCCAAAAAAACGGAACGGGGCACTTCCCAAAATAAAGTAACAAATGTATTATGTCCATCAGTAGGGTGTCTTTTCAAATGAACAACGATACCAGGACCAGTCAATTTGGTCGTGTAGTTTTTGTTTTAGGGCGCTGTGAGTGACACCATGTCAGGTTCCCTTTTTTGACAATTTTTACCAAGTCAGTGCTTGATAAATCGCACTTGCCGCCTTTCATAGCATTGAACAATGCGCGCCATTGTTAGTGTGCATTCAGCTGTGTGCCGAGAGAATGGGCATAGCTGTTCGAATCAATGACAAACTACTTTTTTCATTGGAAAGAACACTCTATTCGATTGACATAATCATTTTGTTACTTTATTTTGGGAAGTGCGCTGTTCCGTTTTTTGGGGGCCACCCTGTATATTACACAGGTTTTGACTGTCATTTATTTTTCTGATACTAGAATCATGAAAGTTAAAACAAGGTTTTTGTGCTCACCTCTGGTTTGGGTCTGTGCGTGTCCACTGCTGGTACATTCAGCGTCACCGTCTCAACTCGGCATCCTGTCAAACAATGAAAGCAAGTTAAAGATTGAATCACGACAACATGATAAGGTAAATGGAGTAGCTATTCATTTTGAACAACGCTACAAATACACACAAATGGAAGACTGATTTAAGAAATTGTATCACAAAGGGATATAAACTGGGTTCCAAAAGAAACTTATCACGTTTTCAGAGCGACGCTCACTAAAATCTATAGCATCAAATTGAATTAAAATTAGACACAGATAAGCTATCACTCTCATAATGAAGCATATCTTAAAAATTAAAAGTTTCCTTTTGCCAAAAAGGAGAAAATGTGATTGAATAACTATAGGTCACTTTTTAAAAATCACAGAAACTGCTCGCTGCGAACCTCCACGAAAGGCGGTCTATTCAGAACTTTCAATAGCTATTCATTCAACTTCAAAGCGGGTTATGTAACCACTAGACTGGCTATTGTCCGTACCGAGCTCTGTGCCCGAAAGGCAAGCAGTTTCTGTGATTTTTGAAAAAATTACCTCTTGCGATTTCACCTTATTTTATTCTTTGTTAACTAAAGCAAACCATTTTTTTTTAGATGAGCTTGCTAAGGGATATTGTAGCTAGTCTATACCCAATTATGAGTAATTGTTATGATTTGGATTTTAATGTGTGTCGCTCTGAAAAGTTGATAAGTTTCTTTTGGAACCCAGTTTAGTTGGAGCAGCTATTAAACTATACAACGGACGGCTGATTTTGAGAACTTTGATGATCTTGCAAGTAAATGTCTATTCATATTGCTCTTTTTTATTCATTTGTTTGTTCTTGTGAGTGTGTTTTTTAAAACCAATACAAGAACTGAATAATGCCGCCGGCCAAAATACACCATTTAACCCCTTGACCACGGGAACCGAGTGGGTTATGTACAAAGTCTATGGGGATTTCATAAACTCGTAGGGAACGGGTTAATAATCTTGTAGGACTTTCAATGGAGGATCACACGGGTTATCAGGGCGCTTACGATCGTGGACCGTGAGTTAGTGGACCGTAAAATGTTTACGGTCGAGTCAGGTGACCCGACCATACATCGCGCGAAAACTGTTCACCAAAAATTAGTCGACCGTAAGGCATTACGTCATACATGCGCAGAACAGATGCGCACTCGTATTTTACGGTCGACCGTGCTTACGGTCCAGGATCGTAAGCACGCTAATGACCAGCCAAGACGGTTTGATTTTATGAATAACATGAGTTTTCTACAGACCCCAGCCAGAGCACGTTCGCATCAGTCCTGAATGGGCGAGTTAAATGGCTCACAATCTACCAACATGACAGAAAACTTGTTTATACTAAATCTCATACTATTTAAAGAATTTCCGTTAGCAAACTCACCATATGCTACTGGAGTCAGCTTGATGACTGTATGGAGAGGGCATTTCAAGTAGGGTAGCTCGTCTGTTTCAAGAAAATAAAAACAAACACATATAGGAACAATTATTCATATAAGATGGTATGAGAAGAAAATAGAAAGAATCACATTATTTTGTCAAATGACAAACCAAATCAAAAGAAACATGAATTGATGAATGACTCCATGCTTTGAAGCGGTCCATGCTCAAATGACGCTGCAAAACATAGCGGGTAACGTAACTGCTGTTGATGCATCCACTGCTATGTCAGGTAGTACTTAACCTGCTTTTGTTGAGTCCACGGACAAACAAGATGACATCAAGAACATAATTGTTTTAATAATTTAATGCCATGATTGTGGAGTAAAAAGAGTATTTTGCATTACATTACATCTTACATTATGAGAGTTGCCTATAGATTACTGAAGTACCATCATTATCAAAAGTTTAAGATCACCCTTCCAAAATTCAATAAATAAAGAACACAACAAAGTTAAACATATTTATTTTTCAGACATACTTTTATTTTTAACGCATAACCTTTGTATCACACTTGAACTGCTGGGCTAATACCATTACCAGCAAAAAAATACTTGGGGGCGGTGGGTCGAATTCGCCCCCGGAACAAAAAATTTGCCCCTGAATTGTATTATTTTATTTTTTTGGATTTTCGAGATTTTTTGTGGGATTTTTCTGTTTGGATTGTTATCAAATGTTTATAAATGATCACTTACAGCATTATAGCGTATTATTAGCCCCTGAAATTTGAAAAAGAGCCTGGAAATTTGTAGCCCCCGAAAATCGGAAATGGAGCCCCCGAAAATGGAGCCTCTGAAATAAAAATATTAATTTTATCGCTGACCATTACTCTTTTGCTACTGACCAATGTAGTAAACATGTTAAGTAATAATTCAATAAGACAAAAGAATGCAGTCCAAATTATTGTAATGCCCACAAATTCCCAGGTGGTCTTAAACTTTTGCTAATGATGGTAGTATTTTCACAATTGTTTTTTATAACATAGTAACAGAGCTATCAATTCAACAATCAGGAAGATTTAGGGAAATTTCATCAGAAATCAAGGAGACATCTATCAAATGCATACAGCCTATTAACAACAATACTATTTCAATAATCAGGGAGATTGGCTGATGGGATGGAATCCAATGCAGGAGCCTAAGTCTATTTTCAGAGAGTCACTGGCGAAATCAGGGAGACTTGGCAGCTCTGCAGTAATGCTTCTAAAAAACCTGTCCTCTCATTCGGCTATTGGTTGTGGGTTTGGAGCTGGACGACTGCCTTCTTAGCAACTGCTAGGGCATAAATTCCTGGCTTGCCTGACATTTTTCAGAACCATTCATTACCCATGGGCAATTAATAGCTGTGACGTCATACTTTGGTACTCAGTTGGATGATAATAATTAGCTTGACTGACCTGAATTCTTGTCCAGGAAGTACGCCAGAAGACACCTCATGACGCCCTGGTGACAGATGACCAGCACATTCTTCTGCCTTTCAAGTTCCTGCACGCAATGGAAAAACAATAATTCTATTTAATACAATTTCACTACTTGACTTACCCAACATGGCTACCTTTCAAGCTTGTCCTCGTGAAAGTAGCACTAAAAAATAAGTTTTGTATTGAAATCTATTCCATTTTCATAAGGGTGCTATTATGATTTATGATTTGAGCTCTCTTAAAATTGAGGGCTATATCACCTTGAACTCCTATTAAAAAAAAATTGTGCTATATTCTACATATTTTCTAAATAACATTACACCAATTGCAAATAGGTCCACTTGTATATATCATCTTTGCTGTAATAACATGTCTAAATCTAAAAACACAACTTGTCAAATAGGTCTGAATACATGAAAAATGGACTTATAAGGCATTTTACAGAACTTGATTAATGCTTACCATGATTACTGGTTCAAGTCTTGCGACAAGATCTTGATAAGACTGCAAAGAGAAAGACAAAAAATGGTTTATACAAGAAGTGTTAACATTATGAACAAAAAATAAAATCTGAACTTGTTGTATTCTATTCTCATCAACAAGGATCCTGCAAAATTAAATATCAAAGTTGAGTTTCAACAATCCAGCACTATTCAGCAATGAACAGCAATTTTGCAGACAACCTGTACAAAGTTAAATATTGTCCAGTGAGAGTGAGAAAGGTGAACTTTACATTATTTATTTCCAAATTACAAAAGGTGACTTAGCACCCTTTCCTCCTTAAGCGAAGATAAGAGGAACAACACATAGGGATTAAAGGTGCACCTGTAAAGTGTCAGATATTGCCCAAAATGACATTTGAGACTTCAATCCTATACCAAAATCACTTATGTGTAACTGTTTCATTGAAAAAGAACACTGCTTTCTGGGTTAAAAAAAGACAATTTGCGTCAGCTTTGTAACTAATTACAGTATGACGTTTATAAACGCTCTTGAGCTGAATGATTACCGATGATATATATCGTCATACTTATGGCGCATTTGAAACAATCTAACCCTATTTCATTCTTCTCTTACCATAAGCCAAACTACACGGTAGAAGAGAAGTGTGGAATTTCAAATAAATTTTTGTGGAGACACTTTACAGGTGCACCTTTAATATGTTTCTACAGGATCAGTTTTGTGCTTATTTATCACACTACCGTCAAGGAAGCACTTACCTCCCCCATGGGGTAACGGTAGTGGTACTTGTCCTGATCCCTCAGGGCAAACTCCTCGGGGTATCTCTTCTGAATATCTCCATACGTCAGCCCATCACACACACCCTGCAATACAAGGAGTGTACACAAATACCAGATTAAGGTTGATGCATTTTATGCGAGTTACAATACATGCAGAATGCCATTGAGCATTAAAGGGGACCACCAGGCAAAGGACAACACATTATGATATGTTTTGGTACCGTTTTGTGATATCAAATAGATACCCAACATTTTTCAAAGGGTTGTGTAATTCATAAACAAAGCAATTAATTTCCACCACTTACGGAACCACTGCCATTTCCTGGTTCCATACGGGCCAAGCATTTGCGAGTGCGCCAATGCTTTCACGCGTACGTCAATAGATTCCCGGATGATTCATTCGCTCTGCACAGTGCTCTCTGGCTCTGCACGCATATAGTCTACGCAATTCAGACCGCATGAACGCATGGTTGAGAATGGTGATGCGTTTTCCAATTTTTTTTTTCTTTTTCTGAAAACATATTTTTGTGAACTTGTTGAAGGAATGGAATACTAAAGATGGTACCTTTATATAATAAGAATATTATTTTTGGGTGGTGGTACCCTTTAACATCACTGGCCCGATCACATAAATCACCGAATAGATTGAGTGGATGCCTAATGAATTGAAAATTTGCGACATCAAATTATCCGGTGGTGAAATTTGTCACCATTGCTTCATGCATGGACCATTCCAACAGATAGAACAGCGTACATCGCCTGACAAAGAGTGAACAAGAAACGCGTACAAATTGGATTACAGAAAAGTTCTACTCACTGCATCCAACTCATCAAGACTCTTCCACTGTTCGATGGTCACGTCCGTGCTGGACGCAGTCTGGACGGTCCTCTTGAGCCTGCTAGTCCAGACCTTGAGGTCCTGAAGGTTCTGTGCCTGCATGTATTCACCCAGTGCCTTGGAGTACAGCCAGCCTCTTTCTGATAGGTCCGAGTCGCCTCCTATCCGCCCGTTCTGATTGTGGACGCTCTCGCCATGCTATGGGACGGTAAAAGAAAGGATATGTTGACTTAAAGACTTAATTCTTCAAATCAGCAGGTTCACACATTCTGTCCCGTCGTGCATTCACGCAGGGTCTTGGAGTACAGCCAGCCTCTTTCTGATAGGTCAGAGTCGCCTCCTATCCGCCCGTTCTGATTGTGGACGCTCTCGCCATGCTATGGGACGGTAAAAGAAAGGATATGTTGACTTAAAGACTTAATTCTTCAAATCAGCTGGTTCACACATTCTGTCCCATCGTGCATTCACCCAGGGTCTTGGAGTACAGCCAGCCTCTTTCTGATAGGTCAGAGTCGCCTCCTATCCGCCCGTTCTGATTGTGGACGCTCTCACCATGCTATGGGACGGTAAAAGAAAGGATATGTTGACTTAAAGACTTAATTCTTCAAATCAGCTGGTTCACACATTCTGTGCCGTCGTGCATTCACCCAGGGTCTTGGCGTACAGCCAACCTCTCTGATAGGTCGGAGTCACTTCCTATTAGCCCGTTCTAATTGTGGACGCTCTCCCTGTGCTACAGGACAGTAAAAGAGAGTATGAGGTGTTGCTATTCATTGCCTTTCATTGCCTTAGACTAAATCTTAAACCTGCTATTTCTTTTAGGCTTATACAAATGTATCAAACCAACATGAAAATTAGTTCCAACACTTTATTAGGCAAATTGAGCATCACTTATTAGGCAAATTCTGCCGCAACAAAAAGGAATTACTAACCCAGGTCACTGGCATATAAAAGCCAGCACAGGGCAGTAATTTTTTTAATTTGTTATTCAAACATAAACTACAAGAGTACATAAAGGCACTCGCCCTTGTCAGGTAGATTGTACGAGGGATGACGGGCATAAAACCAACAAGAAAAGTTAGTTCATCACTTTATTAGGCAAATTCTGCCGGCAACAAGAATGAGTTAAATTACCCGGGAAAATGCCAACCCAGGGCAGTAAAAAAAAAACACGGAAAAAAACTACAAACAAATACTACAAGAGTAGAGAAAGGAACTCACCCTTGTCAGGTAGATTGTGCGAGGGACGACGTGAACCAAGCCAGCAAGAAAAGTTAGTTCATCACTTTATTAGGCAAATTCCGCCGCCAACAAGAATGATTTACATTACCCGGGAAAATGCCAACCCAGGGCAGTAAAAAAAAAAACACAGAAAAAAACTACAAATACTACAAGAGAAGGGGACTCACCCTTGTCAGGTAGATTGTGCGTGGGATGATGTGGATATTCATGAGGTAGTACACTACTCTGCTCTGAACGTGTCCTGGATTGAAAAAAGAAAATGGAACACAAGAATGAATGAATTAATTAATGGTTGACTGAACAAACAAACAACTCATTAATTAATGTAGAATGTAGAATGTTCATGGCTGTATGAAAAGCAATGAAATACTGCCAGGTAAAAATGATTTACTGTACAAAAATGAATGAGCTAATGACAAACCTTGACAGAGTCACCATTGACAATTATTGTTAAAGGGACTTAGTAACATTGTCCAAATCCTCAAAATAAAATTTTAATTCTAGCGGTTCCCTTATACCTTGTTGTATTCGTATTAACAATAAAATCATGGGACAGGTTTCGTTTTTTCAAATTTCCCTTTCGTTACAAAGATATGTATGATTGAAGTACCGTATTTGTCGGTGTATTAACCGCATGGTTTTCCCGATGGAATTACCGGCAAAAAGGGGGGTGCGGTTTGTACACGGAGATAGGGAAAATTGCACGAAAAAAAGCGTGCAGACGCGATTTGACTGAAATTAGCGATCAATCACGATAGGATGATCGCTAATTTCAGTCAAATCACGTCTGCACGCTTTTTTTCCTTACCACTTGCAAAGGTACGATCGCAATTTTTCATCTCCAAAAAGAGCTTCAAATTTACTATTTTCGAGGGTAGATTGAACCAAATCTGAACTTGTAAGAAGGAATAAACATATCAAGGTACAGTTTTTTCATCTCTGATTTGATACATGTTTTGTTTTGTCTTTGTTTGTCTTCGTTTGTTCACTAAAGTCCCATGCATAGTGTTCCGTGTTTTGTTTTCTGTTAAGCTCAACAAATGTTATAAATTACGGATTGATCGGGGAAGGGGCTCATAATTTCCTTAATGTGCTTCAGAGACTTCAGTAAATTGAAGTATATTTCATAGACCAAAACTCTCTGGAAAAGAAGAATGTTTTTTCTTACTCTCGGCACATTTTGACCATCCAAAAATCAAGAATTATACTATCAATTTTTTTTTTTTTTTTCATGGAAAACCCTCCAAAGTTAGGGATGCGGTTAATACACCGGAGCGGGTAATACACCGACAAATACGGTATTCAGATAAGAAAAAGAGTTTTTCTTCTGTGTACAAAGTGAGTGCAGTGAGTTACTGAATATCACTTTGCATTTTCGCTCATTACTTGGCCATACAATGTCCATTTGACTTGAAATTTTCACACAATACCCTGTGGACATATGAGATAACAACAATATACATTGCATCAACCATTCATCACTTTTTGCACATGTCAACAAAGTTACTAGATCCCTTTAAATAGAGTTCTATCCATACTCTTTACCCTAACACTAATTCTAAATCACCAACAACTTAAATACAGATAATACATTGTAAACAGACTGATATAATCATGCTACATTGAATACAGTTGCACGTAATTATCATCAATTTCTTCTTCTACACTCGCCACTGACTTTTATATTGATCATTATTTCCCTTTCAAGTAGTAATAGTCTAATGAAACGCAAACAACTTTCAAACAGAGAAAATACATTGTATATATATAGTACAAAGAGCATTCTACATCGAATCAGTAATATTGCAATTTTTTTGTGTAAATATATTTCTTTTTGTCCACTCACCGTTGACTTTGTTGACAAGAAACCTATCACCGACATTGATGATCTTGATGAAGGACAAGTCCCTGCAGGAAAGAAGAAAAAAATGTAAGAAAAAGATGATTACATTTGTTCAAACATGTATTTACTATCATATCCTTCATGATTCAGATTTTACAATGTCATTGTGGGGCAATGTGCAGTTAATTGGGAATTATTTCCCATTTCAAATACAGAACTGCCATGCCATTTTTTAAAGATTGGGTTTTGAAAAATAGGTTAGGCCCTAATAAAAGAAGAGGGTATTTTATTCTTCACATGTACACAAGAGTCTAAAATAAATTCTATACGTTTGGCAGTAATACACAGAACAATAAGAATTAAAATGAGTATTGTACAAACATGCTTCATTTCGATGTTGCTTGTAAGTAAGTCCTTTTTAGGACTAACCTAGAAAGAATACCAACAGTCCTTCTCAGGACTCTCCAATCCTCCCTTCTTACACGGTGCAAACACAAACCAAACGTAATATGCTTCATTTCTTCTTCATAAAAGTAAGACAAAAATAGTAAAGTTGCTAATTAGATTACCAGGGGCCATTGTTCTGGTTATTAAAGTGAACTTTGTTTGCCTATTCTCACTGGAATTAATTATGAATAATGATGGGGAACCAAATGTTTGCATGTCTAAAACAAATCTCGACTTTTATGTTTGTCACCATGAAGTGAATTCTTAACTTTTTTCTTTTCCTTTCATGTTTTATGGGGACATAAATCAAATAGTTTGGTTACTATGTGGTTAATGACGCGAGAACAGAATTCATTGAAAGAGAAAATATACAGTTGTAAAATTGATCGAGTTTAAAAGTTACGGACTATTGGTATTCATATGGGAGCCTAATCTACAGGATGTATAAATGGGGCGCAATATAAATATTCAATATTATTATTATTATCATTATTAAATGGAATCTTCAAAGTATAATACCTATCAAGCTCGTCCGATAGAGACTCGTACGTTTCCTTGTAGTGGTTAATTCTCTGCATGAAATCTCTCATCGCCTGTTCCTTGTCGACATCATAGTAGTCTGGACTGTTCAGCTTCACTTCCTACAGGGAGATAATAACAAAATATAGTCAAACCTGTAGATAGTGATCACCCAAGACAGCTACTGCAAACTTTATGCATTCATGTTCTGTCATGCAGTATGCAGAACTATATTTATGTTCACATTTGTGATAACCTCTATTGCAGCTTTGTTTCAATGAAATATCGATGAAATGTAAATGCAGAGCCCCAAAACTATCATAAATTTGCTGAGCAAGTAATTTGATAATCTATTTCTATTGTGCATTCACTATTATTTGATATCATACCTAGGGTTCAACACTAGCATTTGCAGTTTTTGCCCATTTGATTGGGGTTAGTAAAATTGATGTTGGGCAAGTAAAATATCACTAAAGGTAAAATTTGTTTGCCCAATCATGTTCAACTAAGAGAGAAAATGTTATTCCTTGTGTAAATCTCATCTAAAAACAATCAAGAAATCTGTCAAGCAGATCGAATTACTAAGAGCAATTAATTTTTCTTTTGTTTAAGATTAGTTTATTGGGGCAAGGACATTTACTGTTCGGGCAAGTCAAATTTGAACATTAATGATTTCACTCGCCTGAATGGGTCATGTAGAAAGGGGAAGTGGAGGTTCGTTAAATACTGATGAGTGAACATGGTTTATTATAGAATGGGTTGATAAATCCCTGCAATCTGATTGGTTGAGAGCAAAATTTGTGCAGACAATTAATTGTACTGGATGCATGAAAAGTCATGCGTCCGGTAAAAAAATCATGCGTCCGGTAAAAATTTCATGTGTCCGGTAAAAATTTCATGCGTCCGGTAAAAAATTTCATGCGTCCGGTAAAAAAATCATGCGTCCGGTAAAAAATTTCATGCGTCCGGTAAAATTATTTCATGCATCCGGTAATTTTTCTAATTTTTAATTTTTTGACTTTTTGGGGGGCGTAACAATGCCCATTCTATAAAACAGATGATGCGCAAGTTTATTTCGTGGGTCGGTGGAATTGTTTGCACGCAGTAACTATGGAAACAGTTCCATAGTTACCTTGTGCAAACAATTCCTACCGACCCACTCATACCTGCGCATCATTTGTATACTTACCCTGATATTTGACTGGACCGTCTCTTGGTCATCACAGATGGACTCCACAAAGAAACACTGGGGAAACAAACAAACAAACAAACAAACAGTTTCATGTTAATACAGAAAACTATAAAATGGAATGAGTCAATTAGAGGACCTAAGCTTTCGATCACGGCAGAAGCTTCAACAAAGGAACAAAGACAAGAGTAAATTAGACACATCTTGCACGGATTGAAGATAATCTGGAGTTCTGGTACATGTACAGATACATTTTGAAAAATTTCTTGTGAAATTCTATGAAAGTGTGTGAAGTATTAAAATAGACCATGTTATAACACCTGTGAAACCAATTCAAAAGAAAATGTATACTGATGCCAGAGTACAATACAATTGAGTTACTTAATTTATAGCGCTAAATACACAATTGCAGGCAGCCACAGAAATGCAAGAAGAACAGGAAAAGAAGCACAAAAAGGAGTTATATGTGAAACAAAGACTCACTTTGATTGTTTTGTTGTCTAGGAAATCTAAGATCATTCTCCTCCTCTCTCGGGTTGTGTTTGTCGCGTCAAAGACCTGCATCCACGGAAGAGACAAACAAGAAATCACAGATAAGACTTTACATTCAAATTAATATACTTATATATATTTGCTCTAATCATGTGGATTGCCCTTTCAGCATGGCTGATTTCCAAAGGGGTCGGTCCACAGATAAAGAAAATAAATAAATTTCAAAATTGAAAGAAATGACTAATGACAATCATACTGCTATAAGCATAGCTATCATGACAATTTTATTACCAACATGTGAACTACAAAAAACAATTCCAACATTAAGTAAATATATTTTGTTTCCTTCTAATTTAATAATTTTTGGTTTATATTAAGGCCTCAGAGAGTATATAGACAAGAAGATAAGCAATAATAACTATTGGGTATTGAAAGGCTGTTCATAGTTCTTAATAATACTTTCCAAAAAATACGTGATTTACATATCGCAATGCTAAAAATTAAGTGTTTGCCTTATGGCCCGTCAGGCAAGAAAATAATTATTTTTCTCAAATTCTAGTGGTCTGAAACCTAAAGATCCTGGCCCAAAATAAAGATAACATTACAAGATATGTTCTATTTGGTTGTACATTCAGGCCAGAGGAATTCAGCATCACTGCATCAATGAAATTTAAGGGCAATGAAACCCAAGCAAAATGTTGCTTCATAGTCTTTAAGAGATTAAGAAGAATAATCTCTGAAAGTTAGAGCATAATCGGGTAAGAAACAAGAAAGCTACGGCTCTTTGAAGATGCCCATTTATTCCTATGGGGAACTCAAATTGGCAATGCACTCTGATAAGTGTGTGGACAACTCCCCATATGTTTTGTACACAAATGTTTCCATTTCCCCAACTCATGATATGTTATATATAAAAGCATTCTAAAAAACATATGTTGAACTCGAACAAAGGGTAAATATAAATTTAGAGAAAATTTAACAAAACTTAAATTTTGTGTACAAAATGTATGGGGAGTTGTCCACAACTTTGCTATAGTGCGTTGCCAATTTGAGTCACTCGAAGAAATGCATGGCTCTTTTCAAAGAGCCATAGTTTTCTTATTTCTTGACCGATTGTGCTCAATTGTTCACAGACTATTCTTTATAATTAGTGCCTTATAATGCATACAACAATTTGTCTGCATTTCATTGTCCTTTAAGTGGCACAAAGTTTATTTTTTAGTGGCCCGTGGCTAGCGGGCCTGTGCTAATTTCGAGCATTGATTATAGATAAGAATGTCGTCTTGATACAAGAGGCTAATTGGCAAAACAGCAAAGATACTTTGTGTAAAAAGGTTTGTAGAAAAAAAAATCATTTCCATGGCCCCTGGAATATCTCTTTTAAAATCTTGGTGTGTGTGTGTTTTTTCACACAAGGGTGTTATGTCCAACAATGGAATATGGTTAAATAAATAGAGTATTCAAGGCTACGTCACCAGGAAGGGCTAACAAAATTCAATTAATTTCTTGCGGAACCCCGCATCACTTCCCTCCGTACGTCACATCATTCACGGTCCACAATACCTTCACAATGCCTTTTGTTGCCCTCTCAAGGTTTTTTGGGACAAAAGTGTGATTTTGGATTTGATTTGGTCCATTTCTAGTACCCCTTCCAGTACTACTTGCCGTCAAAAGGCAGTAGGAAAAGTACAGACATGATGCACCCACTGGTATTAACTCTTTACGTGCCAGGGATGTTAATGCTCTATGGCATTTGTATGCATTGTAACTCGCAAAAATGCGAGCTTGGCACGTTAGGAGTTAAGAGGTTTAATCAGCAACACCATCTACTGTACTCTACAAAATGTATCTACACATACATGTAGCTGTTGGTCGGTTAGGTACATTGTATGCGAATTGTGAACTGTGAATTTTGAAGATTCCATTCCTTGGTTTAATAAGAGTTCTTAAGAAGGATTCATACCAAGATGTCATGCTGAATCAAAAGGCCAAACTTTGGATTCAACAGTAAAGATGTTTGTCATGGAACATTTCTCCTTTTGTTACATTCAGGTTTTTTTTTTTCCTTTGAAATGTTATCGAGAGAAAATTCCCCAAAAGATCAAATTCTCAATAATAAAATTAGGAAACGTCATGGATATTTCATTTTTTGTATATAATCATCAACACATATGGGTGAGTGGATGCTGTATTTTTGATATTTTTGGGAAAAGACCATGGTTTGGTTAATTGACCGTGGCAATTCATGCATCAATGATTACATGTCTGGATTATTAACCAATATTGAATAGGGTCACCTTCTCTTTAATTTGATATACAATATCGTATATTTCATTGTTAATGAATACGAGATATTTAACCTTTAAAGGGGTAGTTTAGTTTTGGTAGAGAGGGCGCTGCACATCACAATTTTGTTGTGAGGTAATGAAAAACTGAATGTCGAATTTGAGAGAACATGCCATTTTAATGGCAGAATAAACTTTATTTGGTCAAAATCGACCCAGAAACGGCTGAAATATCAATAAATGTATCTGATCTTATAATTATTTGGGGCCCAAATAATTAGATGATTTTTAGAAATTTTTTTTAAAATGCTTGCACTTTTTCAAAAATTTTCAAAAGCGTTTTTTAAATAGTTGTTGATGATCTCGCTATTTAATCATTATATCAATAAAACATCACATGCATAATTTTGTATGAAAAATGGTTGAAACCAATGCCTTTTAAAAAAGCGCCCTCTTGTGTTTGAATGGCTCTTTTTGAATGATAACAGGCTTTTTACTTAGTCGTTTGTAATTTTGTATACCTTTCGAGCATGATGGAGTAATAACTATTAGTTTATAATGTTACTGTGCAGGTTTTAGCTACTTAAGTTCAGCCTTACCAAAACTAAACTACCCCTTTAACAAGTGTCCAGTTTCTTTTTGAGCTAAGTATATATTACAAAGATCCATGGAAGTTGGAAAATGTGGGTCACGTTTGACATTGCAGGGAAATCCTCTATACAAGACTGTACATTATACAATTACCCAACAATCTTTTAAAAATCAAGAGAATGCAAAATAAATTGTAGGAAAAAAATGCGTGCCTGATGTAAAACATTAAATCTAATTATTTTAAGAGAGAAACACTCATTCTAGTCTGTGTTTCATTCTCGTCTATTCTACTTTAATTTATTAAATTCTCTTCTGATTGATACAAGAACTAATTACAGTCAAACCTGTCTTAGCAGCCACCTGTCTATAGCAGCCAACCTGCCTAAAGTGGCCACCAAAAGTAATCCAATGTAGAGAAAAGACAATGTTACAGAAACTGTAGAAAGAGGTCATCTGTCTACAGTGACCATTTGTTACCCTTTATAGGTGGTCACTATATACAGGTTTGATGGTAGACCAAAAATTACAAATTAGCAAATCATTTACCGCACACATTTTAGAGGTCACCTGTCTACAGTGACCACTTTTACTTGTTTCCCTTTGTACACTGTAGGTGGTCACTATACACACTGCAGGTTTGACTGTAGACCAAGAACTCATGAATACAAATGAGCAAATCATTTACCGCACACATATCAGAGGTCACCTGTCTACAGTGACCACTTCCCCCCTTTGTAGGTTTGACTATAGACCAAGAACTACATGTATGAATAATAATAATAATAATAATGTTTCAATTTATATATGCGCCTAATATGATTTATACTCATCTCTAAGCGCTTTACAACATGATATTTACAATGATATAATACAAATGAGCAAATAGTTTACCGCAACTTCTCCCTCATCTTCCAGCCAGCTCACCATGTCTTTCAGGGCATCTGCTGCACATTGCCTGAGGGGTAACACAAAAACAAACAAATCAAATCAGTCGAAATAGAAGAAAAAAATCTCATTCAAATTAATTCAATCAAGCAAAGTCACCAGTTTACTCAGGGCATCTGAGGCACATTGCCTGGGTTATACATATAAACAAACAAATAAAATTAAGTCAAAATAGAAAACAAAATTCAAATTCTTTCAAAATCACAGGAAAATTTCAAATTCAATCCAACATAAATCACCAGTCTTGTAGCACATCTGTGTGTAGACCGAAAAATCGTTCGTTATAATTACTCCGCTAGCTTGACGGTCGGATCGCGGGTATGGGATATAAAAAAATCTGATATATAATAAATCCCATGAAGAGATGGATATTTCTGTCAAATCTGTGAGGCACATCACCTAGGTAAATAAATCAGTCAAAATAGGGAAAAGAAGTTCAAATTCAAAATAATACAGTTTAGCAAATTCACCATCCTGTGAATGTGTGGCACATTTTCTAGGTAACAAAAAACATAAATTCAGTCAAAATAGAAGAAAAACAAATCAAATTTCAAAATCAGTCAAATAAAAGAAAACATTTCAATTCATTAAATTAATTCAATCCAGTAAAATAACCAGTCTTCTTGCACATCTACGGCACATTGCCTAGGTAACACAAAAATAAACAAATCAAACAAATAAGTCAAAATAGAATATAACTAGATGGATCTTCGATTGCGCGCAATCGAAAATTATGCCTCTGCTATCACGCGATTTTAATATGCCCAAATTAACATGCACTGATTTAATTTTTCTTATATTTTGAGTCCTGTGACCTTGACCATATGATCCCAATCTTTGATGGCTCCCTAAAAAACAGTCAAGTTTGATTGAAATCTGACATTTAGTTCTTGAGATTTTGGTATTACAAGCTTTTTTGCATGTATAATGAGTCCCGTGACCTTGACCTCAACCTCATGACCCCAACATTTTATGGCTACGTTGACTCTTTATGATACAGGTACCGAGTTTGATTGAAATCTGACATTCAGTTCTTGAAATTTTGCAATTACAAGCCATTTTCGCATACATATTGAGTCATGTGACCTTGACCTTTGACCTCATGACCCCCCAAATCTAATCAGATCAGTGGCACCCCGATATGTACACTCATACCTAGTATGTAATTGATCCGTCAAACGGTTCTTGAGATATCGCAAGAACGAGGCATTTTTGCACATACATTGATTCCTGTGACCTTGACCTTTGTCCTCATGAACCCCAAAATCTAATCAGATCATTGCCACCCCAATATCTACACTAATACCAAGTTTGAATTTGATCCGTCAACCAGTTCTTGAGATATCGCGAGAACGAGGCATTTTTGCATATATATTGAGTCCTGTGACCTTGACCTTTAACCTCATGAACCCCAAAATCTAATCAGATCATTGCCACCCCAATATCTACACTAATACCAAGTTTGAATTTGATCCGTCAACCAGTTCTTGAGATATCGCGAGAACGAGGCATTTTTGCATATATATCGAGTCCTGTGACCTTGACCTTTGACCTCATGACCCCTAAAATCTAATCAGATCATTGCCACCCCAATATCTACACTAATACCAAGTTTGAATTTGATCCGTCAACCAGTTCTTGAGATATCGCGAGAACGAGGCATTTTTGCATATATATTGAGTCCTGTGACCTTGACCTTTGACCTCATGACCCCTAAAATCTAATCAGATCATTGTCACCCCAATATGTACACTCATACCAAGTTTGAAATTGATCCGTCAACTGGTTCTTGAGATATCGCGAGAACGAAAACGGGACGTACGGACGGACGGACGGACGGACGGACGGACGGACAACCCGAAAACATAATGCCTCCGGCCACTTCGTTGGCAGAGGCATAAAAATTAATATTAAAACTTATTCAATCCAGCATATTCACAATTTTTTATTTTGACAAACATTTGGATTGAATAATCTAAATATAACCCTTCCTTTTGGTAATTCAACAATGTTTCTTCATTTTGTGGGTTGTACAGATACAGACAATTTCAGTTTACAAATTGTTGTGATTATTTAATTGCTAATAAAGCCTGGAGGATTTTATTGGCTACACCAGGACTCTTAAAGAAATAAGCAATCATATTTTATCTACAAAATTTAAAGAGCTTATCAAATACATAGATTGGGCAAAAATTTAACTAAGCCGTTTACTAGGCAACAAAAATTACTTATACCTTGTATTTAAATCTTATTTTAGCTCTTTACGACTAGAATTGGGTAATTTTTAGTCTGCAAACACTACTTGGTACTAATTTAATTGGAAAACGTTAATTTCAGTATAACATGTACGCATAAAATTTAAGCCTGCGATACCAAACAGTTTTAATTGAACAGTATTATCATCAATATTTTTAAACAGCTGTTGGCAACTATTGAACTATGTCAATATAAACTCTACTCAATTCCGCTGCAATTTTCACAATAACAATTTAAGGCAAAATCAATTCGTATCCTATTCAGGACTGGTAACCGAAAACCATGTACTCAGATTTGGATTTTAATGGAGAATATACATGTACATTTGTACATTTGTGTATGTTCAGAATCAAAATCAAATCTTAAATGGGTCAAGTAGCCAAAATCACCTATCAAATTGATATATCCAATTCACAAATATCCATTTCCAATTTTTCCCTGATCTAATGTCTTAACAAGAATGTACATTAAAAAAAAAAAAACACTCTAATATTGCATTATGAATTAAGTATCTAGCAGTTAATCTTCATCAAATGCACGTCTACCACAACCTTGGAGACTTTTGCTGAACATTACACTGCATAAAACACTAAGCCTTTTCCGATATCTATCATTGTAATAACAACAATTTTTCCTGATCTGCTGGATTGCCAGAATGTACATTTTTACAAAACACACTATTGCATGAATTAGTTATCACTTCATCAAATGCAGTGTCCATTTCCTTGTAAGTTTTGAAAGCACGTCTACCACAACCTTGGGAGACTTTTGTTAAACATTACAATGCATGAAACACTAAGCCTTTTTCGATATCTATCATTGTAATAACAATTTTTCATGATCTACTGGATTACGAGAATGTAATGTACATGTTTACAAAAAAAACACTATTGCATTATGAATTAGGTATTTATCAGTTGATCTACATTAAATGCAGTGTCCATTTCCTTGTAAGTTTTGAAAGCACGTCTACCACAACCTTGGGAGACTTTTGTTAAACATTACACTGCATAAAAAACTAAGCCTTTTTCGATATCTATCATTGTAATAACAATTTTTCATGATCTACTGGATTACCAGAATGTACATTTTTACAAAACACACTATTGCATGAATTAAGTACCAGTTAATCTTCATCAAATGCAGTGTCCATTTCCTTGTAAATTTTTAAAGCACGCCTTCCACAAGGAGACTTTTGCTGAAAACTACACTGCATGAAACACTAAGCACTTTCCGATATCTATCATTGTAAACCAAACATTGGAATCGTGTGACATCTCAATCCCATCACTAAAACTGTTTTAAGGGTCAAGACTGCAGTTTCGCCATTTTGAACATGTTTTAAAAAAAACACCCAATGTTATGGAACCTGTCTAGATAGAGGTCACCTGTGTAAAGTGGTGTATTAGGTCATTAGGTAGCCACATTACACAGGTTTAAATACACCAATTGTTAAAGGTATAAAGATGGACCCAGAATTTTGTTCAGTGTTCTTTATGGATAGATGAGTTAATCAGAGTAATTTTGTTGAACAAAATTCAGTTGTGTTTTTAATTAGAGTTTATAATGAAGTCAGTAGACTGGACACTGCTGTCTGCCGTAAAAGGACAATGCCGCAGATAGAAATTCTGACCAGTGAAAACAATACACGGGGGGGGGGGGGGGGGGGGGGGGCTCAGGGCGAATTCGCCCCCAAAAAATTTGCATAGAGTTCAATGCATATATTTGAAATGTAATTTTCACACAGGCAATCTTGAAAAGTAGCCCCCAAAAAATTTAATTAAATTTT
Source organism: Echinarachnius parma (assembly GCA_037951105.1). Lineage (NCBI taxonomy): Eukaryota > Metazoa > Echinodermata > Echinoidea > Clypeasteroida > Echinarachniidae > Echinarachnius > Echinarachnius parma. The sequence continues at coordinate 129,841 of JBAMJV010001751.1, forward strand.
TTCCCTGATTCTGACTACTATAAATTTGCTGTATACTCGTACATGTACCTTCCAAGCCTACTATTACATTTTAGAAGTGGTGAAATACAAATGTGATTTGTCTTTAGAGGAAAAATAACAATTAATTCTACTTGTACTTGTACTAGGTATTTGGTCTATGGAGTCTTTAAATACACTTTTTTTCTCAGTACCTCTGAAAACATTATTGACCGATCTAGAACAAATTGAATCATACTTTGTGGTTTCAAAAAACTCTTATAAATATAGGTGGTTTTTCCAATAAGTCAAGATTATGACAGCTTATTTCTATCTAATGATTATTTTTTTCGCGAAATCATTTCCTTCATTTGCTAAATAAACAAACAGTCACAAAGGATACAGAGCTACAAAATAATGTTCATGTGCATGTAGACCGTTATACATACTGTATATCCTTGTTATTACATTCACTACATGTACATCTACAAGGATTTCCTGACCTTTTTCCCCGAAGAAAGGAAACCAATTGACAACATAAACCATACAAAATACATTGGTCATCCGTGACAGGATCCATCAATCAAATCCTTGATAACTCGCAACAGATTATCAAACAAACAAAAAACATACATGTATAGTTTAGTCAAAATTTGGTCAGTTCACTCTTTTACATAATTATGATAACAAGCTGGTTAACCACGACCAGTAAACCAAAGTTCATATCTTGTTATGCACTCTATATGAAATGCATGCCAAAAAGAATAGTACATTTTTACACAAGACTAAAACACAAATTAAAATATTTTTCTTGCGGTCTAGATTGGGCAACTAAAATTGGGCAGTCAAATAGTTGTGGCCCAAAAACAGAATTGGAGGGCTAAGAACATAGTATGGTTGCCCAGTAGGGCAAGATGCTCATTTTGGTGGCCCAACGCTCATTTTGTTGGCCCCCAAACCAGCTGACCAGTGATAATTGCAAGCCCAGCAAGATACGCCTTGAAAATGATTATCTAATATGCACATGCTTCTCCACTATGCAATAATAATAATAATGATTTTAATTTCTATCTATAGCTAGAACTATAAGAACACGGCACAAGAAATGCAAACAGCCACGACGCATTCACAATTTGAAACATGTTCAGGAATATTCACCAATGAAAGGTAGCATAAAAAAGAAAAAAGAAGATAGGCCAAATATCTATTATACATGTATGTGAATAAAGACGAATAAATCTGATTTACTGTACAGTTACAATGGAATGCAATATAGACGAATAAAGACGAAATAAAGATCGAGCTTTTGTGTTAAAAAATATGTCAAATCCTTGCTAGGTATCTCAAGATAGTGTAAATATGGCAGTCTCATGCTACTGTACTAAAACAGTTGCAAAAACCCTTTTTGTAAGCCCCTTTGCAAGATTGGTGTGGGATAATCTACTGACCATTTTTGGTGACATACCTGTATGTATCAGATTGATGATTTTGGCACGTACCCCATATGTACATGTAGTACATCTATTAGCTGATTAATTCAATCATTTTGGTTTCCTTTAAATTATATTTACTGAAAGGAGGATTCATTTTTAGCCTAGCTTGGCCAAATGAGTGCAAGTCAGGCAAGAGCACACAGCTACAAATCTAAAAAGATGTACAATGTACAATGTATGACAGATATGAACACTACAAAACAAAAGATCATGCAAAACTACAGATGCTCAACTAATCATTTCAGTAACATATATATTTTTAAATAAAACATTCATTGACAGATAGCCGACAACCCTACTAAACAAAAACAACGCTTTGACTGTTGAGGGCTAGCCTAGAATCTCAACAGTAATTCTAGACTAAATATTATATACAAGACCTGGGAAACTATAATTGGAGATGAATTGCTTTTGGCATCGCACACGTTTCTAGTAGAGCCCAGGGTATCTCGGTGTCAGTCTCGTAGGAAAAGTGTTTAATTACTATATTAGTGTAAACAAACAAATTCAAAACACCATCCAGGCATGTCTGTATTTACATAACATATATTTATAGATATTACAGGAGGATACAGTGTCAAAATCTGATTTACTGTACAGTTACAATGGAATGCAATATAGACAAAATAAAGTTGATTTCACTTTTTCAAAAGGACCAAAACCACCATGCAGTGCTCTTTTTCCAATTTAAATATTTGTGAATTTTTATTTGAGAAGACAATAAATATGTATATAATATAAAGAAATTATATCGGAACAATGCAGATAATGCAATTATATGGCAAGGAGTGCAATTTTTCTGATGTTTATCAATTAATTTTTCTTGACATCCTAGAATGCACATACATGTATCAAGTGAAAAGGGGGGAAATAATGCTGAAAAGTTGCAGTGCAGCACATCTACAAAACATGACATTGTATAAATGGTCATACAATGCAATATGACCATTTACATGTAATACACGTAATCTCCAGGTTGTATAGATAATGCATCTATAGACAATACTTGTGATAGTATGTCAACAGTTGCATGCTAGTCATGCATTGTCTATACAATGCCTAAAGGCCCGGTCACATCCCCGAAAAGCGAAAACGGATGCCCGACGGAGAGTAAAATTTGTAATCCGTTCGTATGTGTTTTTTGTCCGTTCCTTGTCGGGCGATATACGTTGTTCTATCCGGCGGAATGTTTTGTACGAGAAGCAATGGAGACGACTTTCACCGCCGGAAAATTTAATCTTGCAATTTTTCTATTCGTCGGGCATCTGTTTACGCTATCCGGTAACATGTGACAGGGCCCTTAAGTACACAATAAGAGTGCAGCACAGGCCATACAAATCCATACAAACAATTACAAATACTACCAGGCAAAGTTGGTGGAATCAATCATTCAAAATCACCAAGATATTTGACGAAATTAATTGTTAATTTGCATGTATGATCAAGCGGTTTGTCCCAGAATGATTCAGTATGTGGCGTCGTTGTTTCCTTTCTATTTTGAAAATTTATGGTAAATAAATTCATGGTAAATTATTGAAATGTTTCATCTCTGTTGAAATCTAACAAGAGAAATGTTTTTTAAATAGTGAACATTAACAAAATCATTCTATTATGAACAAAATAAACAAAACAACTCCACAAGTTGGCAGCAAAATCAAACCTGTGTATAAATCTAAAGAGAAACTTATCAAACAAACAAAATGTGTCAAGTTTATGTCTAAAAGTGACATAAATCTGCTTATGGTGGTTAGTAGTAATAGCATGCATCTTGGTTATTTGATTGAAAGCTACGGTTATGCACCAGAAATTTCATCAGAGCCACAAGGGAAAGAAAAGAAAAGCCTAAACTAAAGCTTCTCTTTCATTTTTCCCTCCGCCATCCCTAATATTTTTCTGCAATTGCTCTATAGCTGCGGAATCCCACCAACATTGCCAGCCGAAGAAGTCTCATCTGCACCACTCTTTTTTGTTTTTTTAATGCGGGGTGAATGATACTTTAAGATGGCAAGCTTTCCGCATTCAGAATATTCCATGGTATTTAAAAATAAAGCTAAGCAGAGAGTAACATTAAATAATGCATCTTAGAATAAAGGTTAGGTAAGAATTCTGAAAAGCAGTTATACATGTATGTTCACTAGGACTTTGAAATCACATAAAACCCTAGAACCATAAAATCGTTTTGTATTTTAAACCGAAGCTAAAATGTAAGTATTTATAATTAAAGGGATAGTTGAGTTTTGGTATAGAGGGCGCTACACAAAATAATTTTTTGTGAGATAATGAAAAACTGAGTGTCAAATGACAGAATAAACTTTATTTGATCAAAATCGGTTCAGAAATGGCTGAAATATCTATAAACATAACCATTTGTAATATGTGTGGGGCCCCACAATTATTCAATAATTTTGAACCAGCCGTTAAAAAAAAAAAATAATACTTTCTCTTTTCAAAAAATTACAAAAGAGGTTTTTAAATAGTTGTTGATTATCTCTCTATCTAATCACTATTTCAACAAAATATCACATGCAAAATATTTTATTTAAAATGGTTAAAACCGATGAGTGTGTACTGTGTAGAGAGCGCCCTTTGAGTTTTAACGGCTCTTTTTGAATGATGACAGGCTTTTTACTCAGTCATTTGTAATTTGTTATTCCTTTCGAGCATGGTGGAGTTAGAACTATTAGTTTGTAATGTAATGGTGCAGGTTTTGGTTTCCAAAATTCAGTTTGACCAAAACTGTACTCTCTTTACAAGAACTCAACTATCCCTTTAAATGGTGCTTCACAGAATTTGCCCGGGTTCTAGAACACGGAAAGCTTGCCACGCCTACGATACTTACAACCGAATCTTATAAGCCTCGGGGTTGTCGTGGCGGAAGAAGTCGTGCGAGATGCCCCCCGAGACGGTCTTGCGCCGGTACTCCCCTACATTGAACACTGCAGCACGGGACAGGAGCAGGGGGGAGAGAAATGAAAAAAGGGCACTCCACTGAGAATTAGTTGCTTCGTTTCTCTTGCTCTTAGCAGTTTGGGGTGAGGGTACCGACTGACTGACCGACCGACCGACCGACTGACCTCTCCAAGACTCCAACCCCCTCGCCCTTTTTGACCCAACCCTGAGACTTCATCCATGCAAGTGGAACACACAGGCCTGTCACCCAATGGGGCACTTCAACCATTGATTCAGTAGTGGAAAAGGTACAATAATATTATTTAACCAGGATGAAACTGATAATAAAAAATAAAAAATAAAAAGTAATAAAGAATAATTCATTCATTTACCACATCAAACAAAATTATAGGACATAAAGATGCAGACTATAAAACAAAACATGATAAACAATTTGGTACATACTTTTTTCTAATTTTTGGTCTTTCTTTTCTTTTTCTTTTTTTAGCCACTACTGGTTGAAACGATGCAACTAGATTGAGAACAGAGTGTATGCATTCCACTTGCATGCGTGAACCACCAAAATGCAGCAGTTTTCCGTAAGGGGGCCAAGTGGGACACACCAAAACGGGTTTCGTTATCGAGGGGGAGATCGTTGGGATACAGGGGGGGTACTTACAACCGTAGCTCTTGGGCTGTTTCGTTATCGGCCCTAAAGAAGTCGTGAGGGCTCTTCCCACCCACTGCCTTCCTCCTGTACTCGCCGACATTGAACACTATCGAAAAAAAATCATACGTTAATAAATTCTTCTCATAAAAATAAAGAGTTCCGAGAAAAAAAAATTATATGTATACTTGAGCCCTTAACCATTTTTGTTTTTAAATTACACCATCCTGGACATTGATAGCAAATAAAATTGTTTATTCTGCTCTGGCATAATAGAGGTTTTAACAAAAAATTGAGCCCGTCATTATTGTTTTAAATTATGCAGAGTTATAATATAACCCATACAAATAATCATGCATACATTAAACACTTTTAAAATTAAAAAAATTCCTTTTATCTAGAGAATAGATTTTGTTTTCACCCTTCACCGTTTTGTTGTCAACCCCATGCCATAACATTTCTAATC